>JAVJIF010027670.1:0-75795 GCA_038442645.1 Agave tequilana | reverse complement strand
GATGAAAATATATGAGCCGAATCGAAAAAACTGAAAAACAGAACCGAACTGAGTCGGTTCGGTTCGGTTCGGTTACTAAGTCTAATCGTTCGGTTCGGTTTTGAAAAAATTAGCAAAAACCGACCGAACCCGACCGATGCTCACCCCTAGTTCACGTCGAAGTGTTTTGAGATGAGAGAGACCTCTGTTTATAGATTTAAAAGAGCAGTTAATAGGTTCACTCCTAAATAAATAAGGGCTCTCAGATAACTGATCCCTGGACTAAATGATAAAAAAACAGTTAGAAAAATAATGATGGGAAATTTTACTCACACTCATCTCTTCTACTGTGTACGCCCACCTTTCTCTTTTAAGTTATCATACTTTTATACGCTCCTAAAAAAATTTTCAGAATTTATTTTCTATCTTATTATTAGTTAGATTTAAATTACTCACTGAACAAAATCCTTGCCTTTTCCAATCTGTGTCTCCTCCTTAGCATACTTCATTAGACCGTCTCTATCTCTCTGTCTCTTCGCCAACAAAGCCCCTCCACCCTTTCTCTTCGAAACAAATCCCCATCTTTCATCTCTTTCTCTTACGAGTTCACTTGAAAGACAATAAACATGACCTTTAGAGCATGTTTGACCGCTAGAAGAGAGTGAGAAAAAAAGACGTGAGCCCCAATATATCAGATTTCCTCTGTTTTTGAAATTTTATGGGAGAAACTCTGATACACCACTGCTTGTATAAAAACTGAGGTAGAGGAGGAGTTTTCCTCTCAGCTTTCAAGACAACAAATAACATGAAGCAAAGAAAAAAATTGTGGAACCCAAAACATCGAGACAAAAATTTAGTTTTCCTCCATTTGAGCAAACAAACGAACAACTCCTAAATAAAAAATATCTTTCTCTCGTCTTCCTCACTTTGAAAATCTATTCGCCACGCCACTGGGGACCCCTTGCGCGCGGGACCATCAAAGGGCCTGCAGTACTTAAAAGCTTCTCATGCCGAGGTATGGATACAAATTTACTACAGTCGGCAAGTTTCTTCACTAGGTTTGTATCTGGGCCCCACTAGTCATCAACAGCTACAAAAACCATAGTAATGACAAGTTCTTGCATCTCACGGGGCACGTAGGCTTGTTCATGGCAGGGTTCATGCACCGAGGAAATTGCACATGCGCGCAGTGACGCACGTGTACGGAGCTCAGTCATGCTCAGATTTTTGGACTGAATTTGTGCGATGACACTGATGCGTGCATGTGATCCCACATCGCTTGAAGATGAACAGAAGAGCAACCAACTTATATAATATTGAGATAAAAAAAATTTCAGGTTAAACTTTTAAGTTGAGCTGATTCTCAACTCTAATTTAGGTATATTGAACTTTTAAGTTGAACCAAAAACAAGTGTTTTATAATTTTTTTTTTTTCATGCATCAAGTAATCACAAAATAAATGGACCAGAGTAGCATGTTTACTCGGATTTATGACCTTAGACGTATAAATTCCTAGATCTGATTATTTGATCATGGTCTAAATATTTAAAAGACCTCACGCTTTAATTTTTGTTAGGTTTCAAATATTCTACACTATTAAACTAACACAATATTTTAATCGTTCATTTTACGTCTCCCTGATGCATAAATAAAATATTCAAACCACTTGAATTATTATTTTTAAGCACCTTTAACAATGTAGATCAACTCCAATGGAGTGATCTTCAATTTGAACTGCCTAACATTGAATTCGAATGGGAACGATTCATCTCCATATCATTCCTAAAGGACCCAAGTCTCTATCTCTATTTGTATGTGTTCGTGTGTGCGCGCGCCTATATATGTATGTATCTGTATCTTAGCCGCCAGCTGAGAGATTCTCTTAGCGGTCACTGTGACCCGGGTCACAATGCTAAAAATTTTCAGATATTCTCAGCCAATAATAATGCGATCATGATAGCAGTCCTCACAAAATACTGTGATCACGGTAGCAGTTTTTATAAAACACTACGACCATAGATAGCGTTGCGACCAGGAATTATGGTTAAGATTCAGCTACGTCACCGCCAACTGAGAGAGCCCTCAGCTGGCTTGAGATACATCTCTCTCTCTCTCTCTCACACACACTGTTTCTGTAATGGGGCAACAGAAACAATGCAGCATTTATACTTTGAATGTTCCCACTCATCCTATATATGGAAGGTTTGAAATTGAAATTGGGTATCAGTGATGGTTCAATTAGAGATCTTATGAGGGAGGCCAACAAAATTAAAGAAAAATTTAGAAAGAAGAAGAAGATTACCATCCTTGCAAGAATGGGCTTTGTGTTGCAACTATTTGGCACATCTGAAAACAAAGAAATGAGTGAGTTTTCCAGCATAAAAATAAGCACAAGATTATGGTGTTTAGATCAATTTATGAAGATATCAAAGAACTACGGAAGACATGTCACTGGAAATCAAGTAGAGATAGCCACTCTTTGTATTTTGCCAAATTGGGATGTAAGTTCAGATGCGGAACTCACTGTCTATATATTCCAGCTTTTAACCAAGTATGTAGTAGAGGTGACGGCCAGGATCCTCTCTCTCTTCTACATGCTTGGTTATATTGCTAAGATTATACAGGTAGGTGTATTGTAAGTGTAATTTTTTCTACATGAATGAAAGCTTATATATATTCGCGACAGTTTGGCCCATTGGTAAGTCACTTGGGTTAAAAACCAAGTGACCACAGTTCGAACCCAGCTGTTGATGGATATTTTCTTCACGCACTGTGGCGCGTGACTTACCCAGTTGCGTGTGGGAAACTCTCCGGTGCAGGCGCCACGTGACCCACAAGATTAGTCCGTGGGAGAACTTCCTCTGTAGCCGTGCTTTCTCCGCCTCCATGCGGAAAGATCAAAAACTATCATCGACGAAATTAAGTACAGAAAATGCCTAAAAGAACGATCCATTTTGAGCAATAATGTCTTTCACATACAACAATAATAATGAGTAACTCATTTTTTTTGAATGGCAGTTCAAAAAAATGTACTTCTGTATCAAAAAAAAAACGTTTTCTTAGAAATATTTGAAAGAAAAGGGAAATTTAGTTGCAATAAAAGTTTTTTCTTTAGCAAAGTCAATTTCTACCGGTATAGAGCCAGTCTCGAATGAGGGCCCATTGTGATACCTTGGCGGTTTTCCTATATGTGTGTGTGTGTGTATGTGTATATATATGTATATGTATGTATATGAGAAAAATGTATCTCAATCTCCAGCTGAGAAACTCTCAGTTGGTGGCGACGTGATTGAATCTCAATCACAGATCTTGATCGCAGCGCTACCATGATCACAATATTTTTGTGAGCACTGCTACCATGCTGGCAGTATTTTTGTTAGGACTGCGACTATAGTCACAGTATTTTGTGAGGACTGCGATCATAGTCGCAGTGTTTTTATGAAGACTGCTACCATGATCACAATGCTAATTAAACTGAGAACATCTGAAATTCTTAGGACTGCGATCAGGTCGCAGTGCCAGCTGAGAGAGTTCTCTCAGCTGGCGGGTGAGGTACAAATACCTCTCTCTCTATATATATAGATATAGAATCCATTCGGGTATCCGAGGTTGCTAAGCGCACCCCGACTAATCCCGTGGGGTTTGTGCACCCTGTCTTGGGAAGTTTTCCTACACACTCTTGGGTAAATCACGGGAATAAATTCTCAGGACAAATGTACATCAAGGGGTTCGAACCCCCATGATCTGACCAGTCGAGCGCCCCCTTGAGAACCACACATATGATTTGATCTAATAATTTGATTAATGGATTACAGAATTTTATACTCTGTCACATTATGTTTGGGATTTCTTTGTTTCTGGTTATGTATTAAATCCAAAACTGAATATATGTTAAATAATTTAATTCGAGAATTTTTTTTTCACAGCATTTTCTTTTATTTTCCCATATGTTGACAAATAATAAAAATTAGGTACATAATTTATTTATATAGTCCAATAAAACTTTTCGAGATATAGTGTACTATACTAAATAAATATTTATCAATAAACAAATCAAATTTGTAAATTATTTTAGGTATCTGGGCAAAATTCCACCCTATTCAAAAGGAGAAGGTAATTTTTGATTTAATCATGGAGATAATCCATAACGGATTGAATAAGAGCGAGAATTTGCATGTGAATTCCAATAGCTTTGGTTAAGACTTTTTTTTTATGTGAAGGTAAGTTGATTTTTCACACCATTTTTTATGGAATATTTTGTTACAACCACTACTTTGCATCATAATTTGAAAAAAAACTCATCACCATATTTTTATTCACTACATTCTCATCCACGTCAGCAAAAGTAACTGCCATATCAGATCTCTTTTTAAATTTCTTTTATACCTTTATTCATATTTAGACTCTCTTCTCATTAATCTTCACCTCCATCTTGCAATTTATTATTCGTTTGCGCTATTGTATTTGACCTATTGTTGTTCATCGATTCTTTATCTTCATCGATTCAACTTTATCAACATCTCACAAATCTATCTTACTGTTCCCTTGAGCATGGTATCTTTTTCAAACTAGGGTAAGATAGGTTTCTTTCCTTTTCTCTTATTTTTTTTATTTTTTTTGTTTTTTTTTTCCTTGTTATTTGTGAAGATACATGATCGTCGCATCATTTTTGGTGAATTAGAGTTAATTTTTTGTTGTGATCTTTATTAAACTCTATCAGTGCGGGTATTTGAGGGTAAGAACTCAAATCTGAATGAAAGCTTCAATTTGTGGTGGAGATTTTTCGTTGTGAGTGATCAGACGGTCGATTCACACCACAAACAAGAGTATGCGTTTAAGATGTAGGTGCAAAATAACAAATACTATACAGACAATATATGGAGATATAATATTTTTACATGAAAACTCTGTAATACCCCGTTCCTGGAATACGTACATAATTGCGTATTCAGTTTTTCGATCGTATTTTTCGATTTACTTTCCGTATTTGACCGATTTCAATTTTAATATCATTTTCCAATATAGTGTATTTTCTATGATTTTCTGGAATTTTCCGGAATTAAAAGGAATTTCTTCAAAACCGGTGTCGGCCAGTGTCGCTGACCGCTTCCCGGATTTTTAATTCACAAACCACTTGGAAATTCTCGAAGAGTCTTTAGACGATTTTTCTTAGAGTAATATTTCCTACCTAAATCCTTTTTCTGAAGATTTTACGAATTTATGGATATTCCACCGGAGTCGGTAGATAACCGATTCCAGGATTTTTAATTCACACACAGCTAGGAAATTCTAGATGGTCCTTTAGACTTTAATTCTTAGAATCACATTTCTTACTAAATACTTTTTCTGAGGATTTTATGATTTTATGAAAATTCTTTCGGAGTCGGTAGGTAACTGATTCCGGGATTTTTAACTTTAAAACTATACAGTATTTCTTCAAACGGATTTCACTATAGGTCTTTATATATTATTATTGATTTTTGGTGAAAATTGCGAGTCGATCCGAGATACTTGAATTTCGGACGATTTCGGTATTTTCCGAAATGATTTCCGCATCTTTGACTTTAACCTAGGAATCCGTGTTTCCAATATTTTACTTTTTCAAGTTAGAGAAAATATCTTCTCTTTTACAAATTCTTTCCTTCTTCCTTTTCTCTATTTTCCTTTACTTCTTCCCTAAGCTAAAGGATTTCCAATTACCAAAAATTCCAATCTCTTTTACACCTCTCCACATTCCACACTCTTCCTCATTAATACCCTCCACCTCATCACCTCTTTGGCAAGTTTTAATTGGCCAAAGAGAACACCTCACTCCCCACTTGGCTAATTTTGATTAGTCAAGAAAATATCTCATCCCCTATTTGCACAAAAACCCCTCCCTTCTATTTAATTACATCCCCTTTACAAATCTAAAACCTATTTAAACAAATCCTTTACATTTAATTCCTTTTCTTCATTTCACCATGAGATAGTCTTTACAAAAATCTCTCTCCTTCTCCAACTCAAACCCTAAACTTCCAAAAGCAAACCTAGGTCTTCATCTTCATCTCAAGCAACTTCAACCTTGGGATTTGGGATCATCTTGGACCTATCGTCGACCACAATCATTCGGAACTCGTAAAAGCTTCACACAACCGTTCGAGGTGAGTATATTTACTCACCAAGACTCGTAAAATTCCTTGTATACTTGTGTTGATAAATCATGTCCCTTTGAGTCATCAAAATCATATTTTTAGACTACCAAAATCAACCATACAAAAATCTGTTTTTTTTGACCAAACAGCAGCAGATTTCAGAACTTCGGTCGACCGGCCCAAGGGAGCGGTCGACCGATGTGCACAAACGTGCACAGTTTTGAGTAGGCGGTCGACCGTTTCACCAACCAGTCGACCGGTAGGAAAAACCTGGAGCTCACGGCCTTGTATCGGTCGACCGGCAGTCGACCGACACACTCTACCGGCCAAACCTGGAGCTCACGGCATTTGTCCGGTCGACCGGCAGTCGACCGGCAGTCGACCGGCAGTCGACTGTCCTGGTATTTCGGTCGACCGGCAGTCGACCGGGGGTCGACCGACAGTCCAATTCTGGGCCAAAATTGTTGATTCTTCTCTTTTCTAAAATTAGCCCTTATCGTTGATGTACATGTGATATATTATTCTTGTTTAGGCTTCATAACTGATACTTCATGACTTGTTCATTAACACTATCAACCACTTGTCAATCCTTTAGACTTGATAGTTTTATGTTTCCTTTTAACACATGTATATCACCTAACTTGCTAGACCCTCTCGTTAGGCCATGACTTGCCTTGCTTATCATCAATCTCTTATTATGATTGGTTACTTGATTCATATCACCACTTGTCATGCTATCTCTTGACACCAAGCATGATACACCGATTCTTACAATTATCACGATAAAGGGGATGTAACACCTGATTACCGTTATGTACTGATTACTGTTATGTATACCTGTTTTGATATTGTTCATTCCCGAAATCTGATAATTATGTTAAAAAGCTATAAAAAGGACAACTTGTATGGGTATGGGAGAAAGTGATGGATGCCGGAATGATACCTTGCTTATAGTGATGGAATAAAAGTATATATATATGGATATATATATATATATATATATATATACATTGGTGAAAGTGTTATGGCAACTATTATTAGGGGGACTTTGAGCCTCCAAACTGGTTCCAGGTGTATGGAAACTACTATAAGAAGTGATATCAGTTCTTCATCATCTTCCGGTAACTACCCTCGACTCTCTTATATATGGATGTATGTGAGTTGGGATATATACCGAGACACATACCTAGATATATGGGTTAGACGAGTAATAATAATAATAATTGATACTGTTATGGATATTGTTATGATTCTTGATATTCCAGTCATGCTCCGATTATGTTTCCAGTTGTAACCCTTATCATGATTCCCGTGATTTCCAGTTATAGTTATAGTTATGATTCTTGGTATTTTTGTTATATATTTCTGTTTAACTTCCATATGATTTGCAACTCTGATTCTATACGCTTGATTTCCTGTGGCATGAGATAATGGTATATATATGAGGGTTTCCTTGTTTGGATTATTCCTTCGATGTACTACTCTCATGGGACCGTGACTTAAGCGTATACAATCACTTTTGCTTGTAATCAGCTTTACTTGTGTTTTCCTGTTTTATGATTATGTTATACCCGTCCTTATATACCATACTTGTGTTCTAACCCCTATTCATGTCTCTTAGCCACTTGGCCGTAGTTCACTTATTGTTACATGTCTTGATTCCTTGAATTTGCATATTCAGATTCCGAAGCTGGATCGAAGTGGAGTTGTCCACCGTAGATCGAGCTTTCCTTAGCGAGCAGGCATCCTAGCTCCAGTTCCTCGTGCCAGACTCCTTTGACTCACGGGATCTTCATCCTACTCGTGAGCATTTTTGTATCTTTATTGTATATTTCACTTTTGGACTTGGTTGTGATAAAAGACATATGTGTAATATGTATGGTTTATCATATCCTGTGATAGCTTTGTATATGTACCTTTCATGTTGGCATATTAAGAATACCACTCTTCGTGTGTACTCTGATTTCTTGTTGTACTTTTATGCTTAGCGTATGTACGTGGGGGCTTCTTTTGACCTACGTATATGCGTTGCAGTGACGTCCCCGTATCCGTGGAATCGGGGCGTTACAGGTTGGTATCAGAGCTTAGGCTCTCACACCTAAAGTACAATCAAGCGGCAAATTATTGTAATTTGTTAATGCCAACTACAATGTACAAACAATGTACAAAGTTATCTAGTCCTTCTTGATTTATCTATTTCATCTTGATTTCTTCCATTGTGTCCTAAACTCCTTCCATTTTTCCAACTCCTTCCAGCTATCTTTAGTCACCTTAGTATGGAGAGGAGATCGGGTCGCAGCAACTTTGGATCAGCATCGAATGGAGCAGTGGGAGATAATGTGGATATACTGAGGGTTATCCAAATGATGATGGAGAACCAGCAGCAGCAGACAGAACTTCTCCGGCAAGAGTTAGCAGCACCTAAAGGACAGAGGCCGGGGAATATATCGGATTTCAGAAGACTGCAGCCAGCCATATTCACGGGTGGAGAGAAACCCTTGGATGCTGAGCAATGGCTGACGGACACATCGGACTTGTTGAATGCAGCCAGAGTTCCACAGGAGAATCAAGTGGAGGTCGCCAAGATTCAATTGAAGGATATAGCCAGAACTTGGTGGCTTGCTGAAGAGGCCAGATTGGAGAAGCCTGTCACTTGGGACACATTCTCCAAGAGTTTCTACAGTAGGTTCTTCCCTGCTACTGCTCAGAAGGATATGGAGGAGCAGTTCATCAGACTCCAGCAGTGGAACAAGTCCGTGGACGAGTATGCCGCGGAGTTTCTCAGACTTAGCCGCTTCGCGCCTACATGGTAACGGATGAGGAGAAGCGAGCAAGCAGATTTCAACAGGGCCTACAGATGGACATTCAGATGTTCCTAATGCCCCAACAGCTGAAGACTTATTCGGAAGTTCTCACCATAGCTCGAGAAGTGGAGCGTGGATTGGAGAAGAAGAGATTGACCCAGATAAGGGACCAGGCCAAGAAGAGGCCTTTTGAGCTGATGGATGAGGAGTATGCAGATAGGGCAACCCATGGCCCGATGATGAAGAGACCATTCCAACCTCCTCTGTCTCAGATAGTATGCAATTTCTGCCATAGACCAGGGCATTATAAGAGAGATTGTCGGGTGGCCAATGGATTATGTTTGGCATGTGGGGCAGAGAGTCATACACTAAGGAGTTGCCCGTACAGAAAGTTTGGGCATGTGGCGCCGATCAGACCAGCTCTTCCAGCTCCAGCACATCCAGCCCCAGCACTTCCAGCACCACCACTAAGGAGGGACCCTGAACCTGTTGATCGGAGAGTTCCATTTCCACCTCAGCAGTATGATTATCAGCAGAGGGGAATGAGAACAAGAACAGATCAAGGTAGAGGTCAAGGTTACGTCATGGCGGCAGAGGCATCAGATGATGCAGCAGAACGTGAAGACCAGCATCCGGAGCAGGAGCCTTAGGATATCATGGTAACCACTACCTCATTTCTTGTATTTGAGTTGGTTATCTTTCTTAATCTTTTTCCATTGTCATTCTATCATTGTCCATTCTGGTTCTTCCTGTATTCACCTTAACCTTGTTTTGGATTTTTCGAGACCTTTGATTTCACCCTTGTCCTCCTTGTATTCAATTTGCCCCTTAACGAAATTGCGAGGACGCAATTTTTTGTAAGGTGGGTGGATTGTAATACCCCGTTCCTGGAATACGTACATAATTGCGTATTCAGTTTTTCGATCGTATTTTTCGATCTACTTTCCGTATTTGACCGATTTCAATTTTAAATATCATTTTCCAATATAGTGTATTTTCTATGATTTTCTGGAATTTTCCGGAATTAAAAGGAATTTCTTCAAAACCGGTGTCGGCCAGTGTCGCTGACCGCTTCCCGGATTTTTAATTCACAAACCACTTGGAAATTCTCGAAGAGTCTTTAGACGATTTTTCTTAGAGTAATATTTCCTACCTAAATCCTTTTTCTGAAGATTTTACGAATTTATGGATATTCCACCGGAGTCGGTAGATAACCGATTCCAGGATTTTTAATTCACACACAGCTAGGAAATTCTAGATGGTCCTTTAGACTTTAATTCTTAGAATCACATTTCTTACTAAATACTTTTTCTGAGGATTTTATGATTTTATGAAAATTCTTTCGGAGTCGGTAGGTAACTGATTCCGGGATTTTTAACTTTAAAACTATACAGTATTTCTTCAAACGGATTTCACTATAGGTCTTTATATATTATTATTGATTTTTGGTGAAAATTGCGAGTCGATCCGAGATACTTGAATTTCGGACGATTTCGGTATTTTCCGAAATGATTTCCGCATCTTTGACTTTAACCTAGGAATCCGTGTTTCCAATATTTTACTTTTTCAAGTTAGAGAAAATATCTTCTCTTTTACAAATTCTTTCCTTCTTCCTTTCTCTATTTTCCTTTACTTCTTCCCTAAGCTAAAGGATTTCCAATTACCAAAAATTCCAATCTCTTTTACACCTCTCCACATTCCACACTCTTCCTCATTAATACCCTCCACTTCATCACCTCTTTGGCAAGTTTTAATTGGCCAAAGAGAACACCTCACTCCCCACTTGGCTAATTTTGATTAGTCAAGAAAATATCTCATCCCCTATTTGCACAAAAACCCCTCCCTTCTATTTAATTACATCCCCTTTACAAATCTAAAACCTATTTAAACAAATCCTTTACATTTTAATTCCTTTTCTTCATTTCACCATGAGATAGTCTTTACAAAATCTCTCTCCTTCTCCAACTCAAACCCTAAACTTCCAAAAGCAAACCTAGGTCTTCATCTTCATCTCAAGCAACTTCAACCTTGGGATTTGGGATCATCTTGGACCTATCGTCGACCACAATCTTTCGGAACTCGTAAAAGCTTCACACAACCGTTCGAGGTGAGTATATTTACTCACCAAGACTCGTAAAATTCCTTGTATACTTGTGTTGATAAATCATGTCCCTTTGAGTTATCAAAATCATATTTTTAGACTACCAAAATCAACCATACAAAAATCTGTTTTTTTTGACCAAACAGCAGCAGATTTCAGAACTTCGGTCGACCGGCCCAAGGGAGCGGTCGACCGATGTGCACAAACGTGCACAGTTTTGAGTAGGCGGTCGACCGGTTCACCAACCAGTCGACCGGTAGGAAAAACCTGGAGCTCACGGCCTTGTATCGGTCGACCGGCAGTCGACCGACACACTCTACCGGCCAAACCTGGAGCTCACGGCATTTGTCCGGTCGACCGGCAGTCGACTGTCCTGGTATTTCGGTCGACCGGCAGTCGACCGGGGGTCGACCGACAGTCCAATTCTGGGCCAAAATTGTTGATTCTTCTCTTTTCTAAAATTAGCCCTTATCGTTGATGTACATGTGATATATTATTCTTGTTTAGGCTTCATAACTGATACTTCATGACTTGTTCATTAACACTATCAACCACTTGTCAATCCTTTAGACTTGATAGTTTTATGTTTCCTTTTAACACATGTATATCACCTAACTTGCTAGACCCTCTCGTTAGGCCATGACTTGCCTTGCTTATCATCAATCTCTTATTATGATTGGTTACTTGATTCATATCACCACTTGTCATGCTATCTCTTGACACCAAGCATGATACACCGATTCTTACAATTATCACGATAAAGGGGATGTAACACCTGATTACCGTTATGTACTGATTACTGTTATGTATACCTGTTTTGATATTGTTCATTCCCGAAATCTGATAATTATGTTAAAAAGCTATAAAAAGGACAACTTGTATGGGTATGGGAGGAAGTGATGGATGCCGGAATGATACCTTGCTTATAGTGATGGAATAAAAGTATATATATATGGATATATATATATATACATTGGTGAAAGTGTTATGGCAACTATTATTAGGGGGACTTTGAGCCTCCAAACTGGTTCCAGGTGTATGGAAACTACTATAAGAAGTGATATCAGTTCTTCATCATCTTCCGGTAACTACCCTCGACTCTCTTATATATGGATGTATGTGAGTTGGGATATATACCGAGACACATACCTAGATATATGGGTTAGACGAGTAATAATAATAATAATTGATACTGTTATGGATATTGTTATGATTCTTGATATTCCAGTCATGCTCCGATTATGTTTCCAGTTGTAACCCTTATCATGATTCCCGTGATTTCCAGTTATAGTTATAGTTATGATTCTTGGTATTTTTGTTATATTTTCTGTTTAACTTCCATATGATTTGCAACTCTGATTCTATACGCTTGATTTCCTGTGGCATGAGATAATGGTATATATATGAGGGTTTCCTTGTTTGGATTATTCCTTCGATGTACTAGTCTCATGGGACCGTGACTTAAGCGTATACAATCACTTTTGCTTGTAATCAGCTTTACTTGTGTTTTCCTGTTTTATGATTATGTTATACCCGTCCTTATATACCATACTTGTGTTCTAACCCCTATTCATGTCTCTTAGCCACTTGGCCGTAGTTCACTTATTGTTACATGTCTTGATTCCTTGAATTTGCATATTCAGATTCCGAAGCTGGATCGAAGTGGAGTTGTCCACCGTAGATCGAGCTTTCCTTAGCGAGCAGGCATCCTAGCTCCAGTTCCTCGTGCCAGACTCCTTTGACTCAGGGGATCTTCATCCTACTCGTGAGCATTTTTGTATCTTTATTGTATATTTCACTTTTGGACTTGGTTGTGATAAAAGACATATGTGTAATATGTATGGTTTATCATATCCTGTGATAGCTTTGTATATGTACCTTTCATGTTGGCATATTAAGAATACCACTCTTCGTGTGTACTCTGATTTCTTGTTGTACTTTTATGCTTAGCGTATGTACGTGGGGGCTTCTTTTGACCTACGTATATGCGTTGCAGTGACGTCCCCGTATCCGTGGAATCGGGGCGTTACAAACTCAAATCGGAAAAAACCGCGAGGAGAAGGAGAAAAATTCATTATAACTCACCGTTTATAGGAATTACAAATATGTATTGGTATTTTTTTAAGTTAGAATTAGATGGAAGGCCTAAAAGTCCCCTTCTTGCTGGGGAAGGTGGTCTATTTTTACTGAAACTCTTCTCCCTCAAGCGGATGGGGGCGCTGACGAGATATATGTAACTGTACGATATTCATGTGCGGATTTGTTGTAACAACCGCGATTGCTAGCGTGATGGTTAAGATTGCATGAAGAGAATTTCATCATTATCCATAACTGTTTGCCTTGAACGCATGAGTGTTACACGTCTTCAACGTGAAAGAGGAGAGGCGGCATGATTGTAAGCGGAGATCTCCGCAGTTGTTATTGGAGACTTCCAGGTGAAGTCCGGGAAGTTGAAATGTTGGTGACTTCCGGAGGGTGATGTCTCCATGACGGGGTTTTTGCTCCGAGATGGTTCTGGGTGGCAGAGCTATGGAGGTTGATTTAGGTTCGACATGAAGTGATTCTGGAAACTGTGGATACTCTTAGGAAGGTTCGATGTGACGGGGGCAGATGATTGTTACGGAAACTTTAAAAAAGAAATTGGTTACTTGAACACGTGTCAGCATCTTACAGATTGTCAATTATGAAAACAGATACTTCATACTGTGCTTTTTGTATAAACGTCAGAATCTAATCGATATAAGACTTCACCTTGAAATCATGTGAATGAACGAGCTAAAGCAATAGCATGGAATCAAGTTTAATTGATAATACACTGGGGACCTAATCTCACAGTAAAAGAGGAAATAACTCCTAATAGAGTCTGAGCCAGAATAACTAAATTTGCTTTGAAAGAAAAGAAATTTCCACAATCTTTTTCCATGAAAGAATTTTAGAGTCTTCTCGGTTTCCCCATTTTTCATAAACAGAAAAAGAAAACTTATTCTCAAAAAAAAAAAACTTTTATATTTCATTGTAGAAAAGAAAAAAAATTTCAAAACCTTTTTATTCTTCACCACTTTGGGGCAATTAATGGCTTTTCAGGTTTGCTCTCCACTGTAATTGTTTTTTTTTTAAAAAAACAATTCAAGACATATGTATGATTCTGTTATAATGAAAATGACAGGCCAAGGAAGTAAAAAGACTGCAACGTTGTATAAATGGATTGATGAAACAACATAAATGCTGGAATATTTTTTCTTCATATAAAAATCTGAGAAATTACAGGCAGTAAAAGCAATAGAAACTCTTCAAGGATAGAACACATTGGAAAATGGGAAAAGAAACGTTACTTAAAGCCTGCATCTTCCAAAACTTTTCATAAAAGAAATCTAAAGTTCATACAGGTTTGGTAAATTTATGTCGATGCTTTTCTCTATTTGATATCTGATCCATGAATTGATGTTTCAGGGCCATATATCTAATTTAGAACCTCTGATGAAAAATTAAAAGAGCTCCCAAAGCCATTAATTGTTCACAGTTTTGTATCAGGTTCCAGCAAGAGTTCAGACCTTCTTCCACTGTTGTTTGATTTGAAATCCATTAACTCTTGCTATTAATAATTTTGCCACCTGTTTTAGAGCTGTGTCTTCCTCCTTCCCTCCTTCCCTCCTTCGTTTGTTCTTGCCCTTTTGAGGTGGTTGGTTATGGATATTTGTCTTGGCAACAGATGGCAGAAGCCTAAGGCCTTAAAAACTGCAGCTTTTAAACTTGCTGAGAGAGACAGTTACTTTTTTTTTTTTTTTTTCTTTTTTTTGCTTTTTGTCTTTTAGTATTTTGTTTTGGTGTTTTCTGCGGAGAGAGTTCAGTCCCCTTTGTTGAAGAAGTTAGATTTGTACCAGAAATTGTCAGTTTCTTACAGGTTGTATGTTCTCCCTTTTGTTTGAAAGGGTGGAAATTTTGGAGTCTTTCTAGGTTTTTGGAACAGTGGAGAGGTAAACATGTGAGGGAGAAAATAAGAACAGGAGCAGTTCTTTAGAGGGGGAAAAAAAAAAAAGAAAAGAAAAAGGGAATGATGAGTGTTTCTTTAGGGCCCCACCAAGTACTAGCTGACACACCTGGTAAAAAAAAAAAAAAAATCTAGGGATAGATTACATGAAAATCTTTCCATTTATGTCTTAATTTTAAATTAACTTTTTTAACTAAAAACTCAATAAGTAAATCCTCAACTATTCAAAACTCATTTTACCTATTAAAAAAATATTTTTTTAAAACATTATTATAACTATATGAAAAAAATTAATTGCGGAACATAATAAATATGATGTCACATGATCATTAAAAGACCATCATCATGATTTATTTATTATTATTTTTTTTAAGTAATTGAAGGCTAAAGCCCTTACACCCTCTAAATTTGTGCTTAAATTGATTCATGATTGTTAAAAATGTAATAGAATATTTGACGGTAATAATTCAGGAGGTTATTTATTCACTTTTTTAGACGAGAGGGTTAATTCAAAAATACAGGGCATAGATTGAAAAGGGTTTTTTATAATTTACTCAAAATTTGGTTGTTAGTCTTGTACATAACAACATTAGTGAATACGAGTGGAACTGATCCCAACTCTTAACGTCACCAATCAACTTTACATTTGAAGATTCAGTGAATACAGAGGAGAAAATAGCTAAGAAATTGGTTATAATCTAGACTAATTGATTCTGATAAGGTCTTTAAATGACCTAGCTAGAAGTACAGACACAGACACGTTGACACTACACGACATTGATACATTGTTATAAAATTCTTATTCAGCCGCTACGTGATAACATTTGCAACTATCAGGATAACTTGGCATATGGGTCAAATTATAGATGTCACTCATCAGTTATCAATCAATTTTACTTTTGGAGAGCATGTGGATACAGTAAAGACAGTCACTAAGAAATCCGTTGTCTTGTACGGTTTTTAAACAACAACGCAGAAGTATAGATAAAGACACGTGAACGCTACACGATAAGGGCCTGTTTGTTTTCTTGCAAAACGTCGCAAGTCGTAAGTTGTAAAATGAGAATGAAAAAAATGAACTGTAGCAGAGAAAATATATTGTATTTTATGATGTTTGGTTGATAAAGTGAAGTATAAATGGAAAAGTATATTGTGTTTTACGGTGTTTGGTTGATAAAGTGAAAGTGTAAATGGTAAAGTATATTGTGTTTTATGGTGTTTGATTGGTAATGTAAAAGTGTAAGTGGAAAAGTTGACCACAAAACTAACTGTAGCAGTGATTTAAATATTATAAATACTATTAAATTAAATCTACTATTGCAAATTAAATTGTATTAATAAATTTGAGATAAAAATTAATAATCTTAATATTTTATTTATAAGAATAATATTAATAAAATATTAGTATAAATAGTAAAATATTACTAAAATATTAACTAAATAAATAATATAAAATTTTAAGAAAATCTAAAGAACATTAATAAAATTTTAAGAATACTAATAAGATATAAATATTAAAAAATGTTACAACAATAATAAAATATAGTTATAATATTATAATATTAATAATACTTGAAATTATTATAATATAAATTTTATTATAATATTATTTTAATATTATAGAAATATAAATTAATAAAGTAAAATATAATTATAATTTAATAATAAATTATCATTATATTATTATTATACTGAATTATTATTACAATATTAACATAATAAAATATTAATATAATAATAAAATATTAATATAATAATAAAATATATTATGATATTAATAAAGTAATTTTTTATATTAAAAAAATAAATAATTAAATATATAGTAATTTTATATTAAAGTATAATACTGTTATATTAATAAAATATTAACTCTAAATAAAATAATAAAAAATGGAATAAGTATTAATAAAATATTAAATTAAAATAGTAAAATATTAAATATTAAAACAATAAAAAAGTTAAAGATTAAAAATATAAAATAATTAAATAATTAAATAAGAAATTGAACACTATTAAAATATTAAATATTTAATAATATTTAATTATATATTAATTATCAAGTAACTGTTTTGAACTGTAAGTGTACTACAAGTGAGAGTTACATGACCACAAAATTAACTGTAGCAACTGTAAGTTGGAAAATATGAGTGTAAAAGTGAGATTTACATGACCACAAATTTAACTGTTGCAACTGCAAGTGGGAAAAGAAGAGTTGCAAAAGTTTTTGCATTTTGCATTTTGCAAACGAAACCAAACAAGTGTAAAATGTAAAGTTGTAAAAATTTTTGCATTTTGCAAACATTTTGCAAGTTACCAAACACGAAGACACAGGTACTCAAACCATGTTATATCGAGCATAACAACATTAGGAAATGACAGGAAAATTGGCATATGTTTCAGGGTATTGACGTCACCAATGAACTTTACATTTGGAGACTGTAGGGGTGTTTGGTTTGAAGGAAGTGGGCAGAAGTAAGGAAATAGGGAAGTATAATTGATCACTTCCCTATCTATCCAAACACCGAAAAAGGAAAAATAAGAAAACCTCTTTCCTTTTCTATTCTTTCTTTTACACAACCATTTCCTCACTTCCATAGTGCTACAGTTAATTTTGTGGTGATGTAAATCTCATTTGTAATACGTTGTAGCGCAAAACAGTTAATATTTTTTATCATGTAAATTTTACTTGCATTCTAATTCCAGTCCATTTTTTATTTTTCTTAATTAATTTTTATTTTAATATTATTTTGCGGTCAACTTTGTGGTCAACTTTTCCACTTCCACTTCCACATTACCATCCAAACACCAGAAAAGACATAATATTTTTCAAACTACACTTCCCAATAATATTCAAACACCAGAAAATTTACTAACCAATTCTCAAATTCTAAAAAGAACTATTATCACTTCCTCACTTTCTTACTTCCTCACTTCCACCATTAACCAAACAGGCCCACAACACTGCACGACAAGATACATTTACCAAAGAATTTGCTAGAAAAATTGATTGTAACATGAGTAATTGATTCTAGTACCGTCTCTGTACATATGGACCCTGCAACACTGCACGACAAGATACATTGACATGCAGATTGTGCATGTGCACGAAACAACAATAACATCGATACGCGTGTTCTGATACACGACAGAATGTAACTTCAAAATAAAAGTTACCATGCCTAATAGCTAATAACCGGCTGAAAAAGCATGATTTATTTTGCATTTTCTATAATCTCAACCTATAAATGAATGATAGCTGACACCAAAAAAAATCTTGAATGAGAACTTTCTATCAGAGGCCAAGACAGATGAGTTTGCCCTATCTGTCGATGGAAAGTTATTTAAGACAAGACCTAAACTACTTGAAGGGCTTGGGACCATCCAAAGACTAATCTTTTAGGTAGAGTTGTAATGTGAGATTATTTGGTCGACTCAAATCCTAGCAATTCCCCCTCGAACAAAAAGTCTTTCGGAAGAAAAAATGCTCCATCGAGATCCAACTCTTCATTGTGTGGGAAGACGGCACGCCTTATGTGAAGTACCAACTGCACTTGGTCACTCCTCTGCACCGCGCAACAGGCGTGCGCCCATTGCAAAGGAGCACCACTGTCAAATTTCTCGAGAGCCCAATATTGCAAAGGAGCACCACTGCAAATCCTTATATTCCCAAGACCATCCCTAAGTCTAGCCGATGTGGGACTATTTGTTCGACCCAAATCCCAACAATCCCCCTCGAACAAAGAGTCTCCAAACTATCTTCACACCGGAAGATCAAATGCTCCGAGATCTAACTCTTCACTGCGTGGGAAGACGACCCGCCTTATGTGAAGTACCAACTGTAGTCGGTCACTCCTCTACACCGCGTAATAGGCGTGCGCCTATTGCAAAGGAGCACCAACAGTCAAATTTCTTCGAGAGCCCAATGTAGGCTATCAAAAAATTACTGAAGACAAAGCCTCAGACGTGAACCTTCCAGACACGGAGATCGCGTTCCAGCCTCAGACGCGGACCTCGCGTTCCAATGTCAGACGCGGAGGTCGCCAGACGCAGACCTCGCGTTCCAATGTCAGACGCGGAGGTCGCCAGACGCAGACCTCGCGTCCTTTGTCAGATGCGGACCTCAGCCAACTCCGCGTTTCAACTCAAACGCAAGTCTGAGCAGCTCTACGTTCCAATACAGACGCGAGCCTGTGAGCTCCGCATCTCAACATCAGAGTGAGGTCCGCGTCCAGCGCGAGACCCGCATTTCTGCTATAACTGACAACCACGAGCTTGGTCAGTTACACCCCATTTTCTCTCCACATAATAGGGAATAACTTCCTATTATGGAGAGATTTAAGGAGTTGGTTACACCCCCTCTCATGATGGAGAGATTTAAGGGGTTGGTTACACCCCAATTCCTCTATAAATAGCTATGAATAGCTAGAGAAGAAAAAAAAAACCCCGGGGGGAGGGGACCTCTTCCAAAAGGGCTGAGGAGGAGAATCCTGATGGAGGAATCCAAGAAGCCATGAGCAAAGAAGGAGAGCTACATCAGCAGAGTTCGGCCTCGAAGCTCTTGCAGCCTGGGAAGAGTTCAACTCTTTTTGTTAACTTGCTAAGTTCAAGTTCTTTAAATCTCTTTGAGATTCCATTACTGATAGGAGCTGTGCTACTCCATCAGCAGATCCAAAGAGAGGATCCACAAGAGAAACTTGACGTTCGGCTGGACAATGGAGAACAAGACTCACTCTCCATCGCCATATGAAGAACCCAGCTTTAAATAAAGAGGAGAATCAATCAAGAGATTCCCTCTCTTTTGTAATCGGATTGTATCTGTTGTAATCTTCTATTCAATTAAAAAAATTTTACAATTGTGATTTTTTCCGACACGTACAAAAGATGGCGACTCCGCTGGGGACAATGATCTTTCTCAACCAACGATAAAGTGGTGGAGCAAGCCGACGTCAAGATGCTTGGATTCACGGTCAAATCGCTTGTGATCGAATTCGACTAAGAGAAGTTGAACTCCCCCTAAGCTTCAGGAGTCTCCCGTGGAGATAACATGGTCAGCCCCAACGTCTTTTCAGAGACCCGCGCCATGACCCGCGGTTAAGATGGCAATAGAGACCAATCTCTCCTCCATCCTTTTATCAAGGCACTTCTAGTTCCGGATGTCGGGGGTTCTCAACAACCTCTTTGACTCAATCGGAATGCCGAGAGACGGCGAAGGCATTGCACTCATCGTCAGCAGACAGGAGTGATTGCAACAGCATATGTGGCCCACATCAATGTCTCCTACGAGACCCGCGAGGCCAATGATGATGAAGACAAATCTCGCCGCAAAACTCCTCCAAGACTCAGCAAACTCAATTTGCAAGGGGTTCGCATCAACTCCTGCGAGCCAAACGGATTGCTGATCGTCGACAAAGACGCCAAGTTCACCATCAGCAAACAGAGTTCGCTTTCACCCCCGCGTTTTGGCACCAAAAACGAAGTTTGCTTTCAGCCCCGCATTTATGCAATAAAACACGATGCTCGCATTCACGAGCTGCGCATTTCAGCGCCAAAACGTGAAGTTCGCGTCCAGCCTCAAGCTGAGCCAAAACGCGAGAACGCGCGACCCACGTTCAGCCTAAGGCTGCGCCAGGACATGACCTTAGCGTGCGAGAGTCGCTGACAGTGTTAAAGGATGACTTTCGCATTTCTATTCAAAAGCGCAAGACACGCGTTGAGCAGGAGGCTGCACCAGAATGAGATCATTGCGTTTCACTTTAGAAACGCGAGGTTCGCGTTCAGCCCCAAGAGGCCATGAACTGAGAAGCTTTCATCCCATGGGTTCGAGTGCCATTGCGCGCAGTTCATCTCGGCGGTACTCTTTGACCGTCACTGCAACTTTCAGATGACTGAGCCGTCAGTTTTTAGACTGTAAGGCTTCAAACTCAAACTCCTCCAAGAGACGCAGACCTCGCGTTCCAATGTCAGACGCGGAGGTCGCCAGACGCGGACCTCGCGTCCTTTCTCAGTCAAACACAGAGGTCGCCAGACGCAGACCTCACGTTCCAATGTCTAACGCGGAGGTCGCCAGACGCGGACCTCGCGTCCTTTCTCAGTCAAACGCAGAGGTCGCCAGACGCAGAACTCGCGTTCCAATGTCAGACGCGGAGGTCGCCAGACGCGGACCTTGCGTCCTTTCTCAATCAAACACGGAAGTCGCCAGACGCAGACCTCATGTCCTTTCTCCGATGTGGAAACATGAGCCTGAGTAGAAGGTTTTCTAAAAACCTTGAGGGACTTGCTCCCATCCTCTCCTCCAAAATCTCTTACCAATTCTCATCCATAGAATGGTAGGGCCACAAAAATACTTGTGTTCATCTCCCTAATGAAATAAACTGGGATTTGTCATGTTAACAATAAACCTCTGACAAACCAGAGTTTTCAATCCCCAGTGGATTCTGTCAAGTTAATATTAAACCTCTGACAATGAAACTCATTAAAAATCCTTGTTGTTATATTGATACTACACTTCTAACAACAAATTTTACACACATCTAGAAAATTAATGATTGTCACGTTAATATTAAACCTCTGACAGTTCATTTTATTTTCCACCAAAATTCCCTACCAATTCTCTTCCATAGAGTGGTAGGTCCACAAATACAATCATTGTTAAGTTTAATATCAAACCTCTGATAATGGAAAGTTTCAATATTCCCCAGCGAGTACAAGCTTCACTTGTCGCTCCTCTACATGGAGTCACAAATCAACCAAATTGTCAAGTTAATACTACACCTTTGACATTCCAAACTTCACTTGTCAATTCTCATCAATAGAATGACAAGTCCTCAAAATTGCTCATATCGCAAATCAATGATTGTCAAGTTAATATTACATCTCTGACATTCCAAACTCTACTTGTCAATTCTCATCAATAGAATGACAAGTCCTCAAAACTGCTCATATCGCAAACCAACTACTGTCATGTTAACATTACACCTCTGACAAATTACTGTTAAGTTTAACATTACACTTCTAACAGTAATTAAGTTGCTACCAAGTTCAATATTAAATCTCTGACAGTCATTTTCTCTCGGACTTCCATATCGAAGCTGAAATGAACGATGTTAAGTTTAACACTACACCTCTAGCATCTAATTCATTGTTAAGTTCAACAATACACCTATGACAATGACTTTCCCTCGAACTTTCGTATCGGAGTCGAGATGACCAATGCTAAGTTTAACAACACACCTCTAGTATTATCTCCACTGTTAAGTTTAACACCACCTATGACAGTGATATCTTCAGTCTCCCCAATGAAACTGAAGTTCTTATGGAGCTAAGTTAACAGTACACCTCTATCTCACATCCTTATCAAGTTAATATCACACCTCTGACAAGATTCAATTTGATCCGTTAAGTTAATATCACACCTCTGACGGTAAAAAAATATTTAGATCCCTGACAAGTCTAGTCTTACTTGTCATTCTCTTCAATAGAATGACAGGTCCACTTAAATTGCTTAAATCGCAAAATCCCATTACTGTTATGTTAAACATTACACCTCCAACAGTAAATATTTATTTTCTAGGGAAATCAATATTTGTCATGTTAACAGTTACCTCTGACAACTCGTTCCCTAAAATTCCTCCAAAATCACTTACCAATTCCCATCCATGGAATGGTAGGACCACAAAAAGCCTGTGACTATTTTTCCAGTGAAATAATCACAGATCAAATATGTCAAGTTAACATTATACCTCTGGCATATTCACTGTTAAGTTAACATTAAACCTCTAACAGTGATTTCTCTCAATTTTCTCAGTGGAATAAATTACAAATCGAACCTGTCATGTTAATATCACACTTCTGACAGTAAGGCTTTGATGTTTCCCTGGGGATAAAATTTAAACTTGTCAATTCTCTTCAATAGAATGACAAGTCCACTCAAAATACCGTTATGTTCAAAATCACACCTCTAACAGTAGACAAATCTCGGTCAAGTTAACATCACACCTCTGACCAAAATTTCAACTTGTCAATTCTCTTCAATAGAATGACAAGTCCACTCAAAATACTGTTATGTTCAAAATCACACCTCTAACAGTAGACAAATCTCGGTCAAGTTAACATCACACCTCTGACCAAAATTTCAACTTGTCAATTCTCTTCAATAGAATGATAAGTCCACTCAAAATACCGTTATGTTCAAAATCACACCTCTAACAGTAGACAAATCCCGGTCAAGTTAACATCACACCTCTGATTAAACTTGCTCCAATCGCAAGACAAATCCCAGTCAAGTTAACATCACACCTCTGACCAAGCTTGCTCTAATCGCAAGACAAATCCCGGTCAAGTTAACATCACACCTCTGACCAAAATTTTTACTTGTCAGTCCTCTTCAATAGGACGGCGAGTCCACCAAACTGCGCAGATCGCAGAATCTCTAGGTCAAGTTAATACTACACTTCTGACCAAAGTTGCTCATATCGCAAAATCAATCACTGTTAAATTAACATTACACCTATGACAGTGATCTCCTCAATTTTCTCAGTGAAAATGAGATCTTTCAATGCTAAGTTAAACATCACACCTCTAGCATGTATTTCATTGTTAAGTTAACATTACACCTATGACAATGATCTTCTCTCAATTTTCTCAGTGAAAATGAGACTTTCGTGATGCTAAGTTAATATCACACCTCTAGCACACATCTTTGTCAAGTTAATATCACACCTCTGACAATTCAATTTGCTCAAATTGCGACCCTAACTCGTTATGTTAACATTACACCTCTGACGGTAAAAATCATCATGGATCCTCAACAAATCCAATCTCGCTTGTCATTCTCGTGAATAGAATGATAGGTCCACTTAAATTGCGTAAATCACAAAATCAATTGTTGTTATGTTAATATCACACCTCTAACAGCAAACTTTCATTCCCAGCAGAGTTCTAGTCATGTTAACACTAAACCTCTGACAATAGACTCTGGCATAATCCCCAGCGGATCAAACTCCACTTGTGATTCTCATCAATAGAATAGCAAGTCCACAAAACTTCTTCAAAACACAAGTCCAGATCTCATTGTCAAGTTAACATCACACCTCTGACAGTAACCTTCTCAAATTTCCCCAGTAGAGCTATTTAATTTGCTAAGTTAATATCACACCTCTGACAATTAAAACTCTTTCAAAGAAACTTTGAGCGTGAACTTCACGTCCAAGTACAGAGCCGCGTCTCAATGAACTTAAGAGTTGCGTTTCAACAGCAAGTAAAGGCTGTGTCTCTACAGAAATTGAGAGTCACATCTCTACAACAATTGAAAGTCGCATCTCAACTTTGGTGAAGCTCGCGTCTCCACTTGATCAGTGTGCCAGAACTACATCTGTGAGAGCTGCGTCCTCTCTCCCCCCAATACAAAGAGTATGTCTCTGCTACTGCAATCAGTTCAACAGTACACTAGTAAAGACAATTGACAACTCCACTTGTTCAACAGTACACCGACAATCAAATTACAACGATCTTTCTTGGAGGCTTCAAGCAGTTCAATATTACACTCACGTAGACCAGAATCCAGAGAAGATCAAGCTCGAGACTACCTCTCAGAAGAATGCCAGTCTGATTACAGGAAGTCCGATTCAACTGAAGTCCAAAGTATTCCGAAATCCGTCTCAGTCAACCACAGAGTTTCGAAAACTTTGGAGGGGGTTCTGTAGGCTATCAAAAAATTACTGAAGACAAAGCCTCAGACGCGAACCTCCCAGACGCGGAGATCGCGTTCCAGCCTCAGACGCGGACCTCGCGTTCCAATGTCAGACGCGGAGGTCGCCAGACGCAGGCCTCGCGTTCCAATGTCAGACGCGGAGGTCGCCAGACGCAGACCTCGCGTCCTTTGTCAGATGCGGACCTCAGCCAACTCCGCGTTTCAACTCAAACGCAAGTCTGAGCAGCTCCGTGTTCCAACACAGACGCGAGCCTGTGAGCTCCGCGTCTCAACATCAGAGTGAGGTTCGCGTCCAGCACGAGACCCGCATTTCTGCTATAACTGACAACCATGAGCTTGATCAGTTACACCCCATTTTCTCTCCACATAATAGGGAATAACTTCCCATTATGGAGAGATTTAAGGAGTTGGTTACACCCTCTCTCATGATGGAGAGATTTAAGGGGTTGGTTACACCCCAATTCCTCTATAAATAGCTATGAATAGCTAGAGAAGAAAAAATCCCCGGGGGAGGGGACCTCTTCCAAAAGGGCTGAGGAGGAGAATCCTGATGGAGGAATCCAATAAGCCATGGGCAAAGAAGGAGAGTTACATCAGCAGAGTTCGGCCTTGAAGCTCTTGCAGCCTGGAAAGAGTTCAACTCTTTTTGTTAACTTGCTAAGTTCAAGTTCTTTAAATCTCTTTGAGATTCCATTACTGATAGGAGCTGTGCTACTCCATCAGCAGATCCAAAGAGAGGATCCACTAGAGAAACTTGACGTTCGGCTGGACAACGGAGAACAAGATTCACTCTCCATCGCCATATGAAGAACCCAGCTTTAAATAAAGAGGAGAATCAATCAAGAGATTCCCTCTCTTTTGTAATCGGATTGTATCCGTTGTAATCTTCTATTCAATTAAAAGAATTTTATAATTGTGATTTTTTCCCACCGTACACCCAACATTGCAAAAGGAGCACCACTGCAAATCCTTATATTCCCAAGACCATTCCCACGTCTAGCCGATGTGAGACTATTTGTTCAACCTAAATCCAAACAATCCCCCCTCGAATAAAGAGTCTCCAACTATCTTCACACCAGAAGATTAAAATGCTCCATCGAGTTCCAACTCTTCACTGCGTGGGAAGACGACACGCCTTATGTGAAGTACCAACTGCAGTCGGTCACTCCTCTACACCGCGTAACAGGCGTACGCCCATTGCAAAGGAGCACCACTGCCAAGTTTCTCGAGAGCCCAACATTGCAAAGGAACACCACTGCAAATCCTGATATTCCCAAGACCATCCCCACGTCTAGCCGATATGGGACTATTTGTTCGACCCAAATCCCAACAATCCCCGCTCGAATAAAGAGTCTCCAACTATCTTCACACTGGAAGATCAAATAAATGCTCCATCGAGATCCAACTCTTCACTGCGTGGGAAGACAGCACACTTTATGTGAAGTACCAACTGCAGTCGGTCACTCCTCTACACCGCGTAACAGGCGTGCGCCCATTGAAAAGGAGCACCACTGTCAAATTTCTCGAGAAACCAACATTGCAAAGGAGCACCACTGCAAATCCTTATATTCCCAAGACCATCCCCACGTCTAGCCGATGTGAGACTATTTGTTCGACCCAAGTCCCAACAATCCCCCTTCGAACAAAGAGTCTCCAACTATCTTCTCACCGGAAGATCAAATGCTCCATCGAGATCCAACTCTTCACTGCGTGGGAAGACGACACACCTTATGTGAAGTACCAACTGCAGTCGGTCACTCCTCTACACCGCGTAACAGGCGTGCGCCCATTGCAAAGGAGCACCACTGTCAAATTTCTCGAGAGCCCAACATTGCAAAGGAGCACCACTGCAAATCCTTATATTCCCAAGACCATCCCCACGTCTAGCCGATGTGGGACTATTTGTTCGACCCAAGTCCCAACAATCCCCCTTCGAACAAAGAGTCTCCAACTATCTTCACACCGGAAGATCAAATGCTCCATTGAGATCCAACTCTTCACTGCGTGGGAAGACGACACGCCTTATGTGACGTACCAACTGCAGTCGGTCACTCCTCTACACCGCGTAACAGGCATGCGCTCATTGCAAAGGAGCACCACTGTCAAATTTCTCGAGAGCCCAACATTAACTTCACATGGGCCTATTGAGCCTTTTTGCGCTAGTGGGGTGGACAGGCCCATTGCGCCTTTGCGCCATTGGGGATCTACATCGTCGAACATCACACACACACACACGACTAAGTTCGGGGTATGGCTCTGATACCACTTGTTGGACTGCCATCCCAAAAGACTAACTTTTTAGGTGGAGTTGTCCAAATTCTTATATACCCAAGACTATCCTCACGTCTAGCCGACGTGGGACTATTTGTTCAACCCAAATCCCAACACTACTTTCTTCTAAAACTTGCTACTCTACAGAAGCTAGATACTTATATCCATGAGCGTGATCCTTCTCACAGAAACTGACTAAAAACCTTTTTCTACTCCTGCCTGGAAAGTGACACATGAATCCCATTAATGTAACAAGATCCACCCAATTGAATGCCTGTGATTTAGGCCTCTGGGTCCAATTGTTGACTCCCCTTCTCCCTTTTGGGGACCTCTCTAATTTTCCATACTTCTCATGTCTCAATCTCTAGAATGGTTAGAAATGTAACTTAAAAACAACCCATAAATGGAATTTACACTAAAAAAAGCTACTTTCAGACAAGTTTTTTTTGTCTCTCTCTCTCTCACACACACGGAGGCCATTTTTTTACATTGATCTCTCTAAACTCTCTACTCCTGTTTTCACACTTAACGCTTACTGTCAGTAAGATCAAACCAAATCTCCTCAAACACTCTCACAATCACATCATGGTACTCATTTGAATTCAGTGACAGGTAGCATGCAAGCAATTCTTCAAGATCCTTTGTTGCTCTGAGATTGTTCTCCGTGATCATCTCCATCATTGACTCTCTGAAGTCCTTCTTCGGGTCCGAAGAATTCTTCACCACCGCGAAACTCTCGGACAAGCTCTTCCTCTGCCTGCTGCCGCCGCGTTGCGCGACTCGGACCTTCTTGGCGACAAGCCTCGGCGAGTTGGCCTGTATGCGGAGCCTCTGAATGCCCTGCGGCGGCATCGCGGGCTTCTTCGTGGCCTGCTGCTCTTCTTGATGTTGCTTCTTAGCTTCTTCTCTCTTTTGGGGCGCCTTTGTTATGATGGGAGGGAGCTCGAGCTCTGCTCCGGCCACGTCGATGATGATGTCATTGGAGGCAGATTCTGACTCTGATGTGGTTAGTGAGGAGGAGATGATGGGCCGTGGGCTGATGGGCTTTCTCCGCGCTCCCCGGGTGGACTTTCTTGGTGAGTCGAGTGGGAAGTGGGTGTCCAGGGACTTGGGATGGAGAGGGGAGTTTGAAGGGAAGTAGCAGGAGGCTCTGCTTGGAATGAGAGGTGGTTGTTGCTGTTGTTGTTGTTTTTGTAGTTTTTGTTGTTGCTTTTGAGATTGATGATGGGTTGATGAAGGTGGTGGCAATGGATTGAGAGGGTGGTGGTGGGTTGACCTTTTTGTGGAGCTGTTCATGTCCTTGAGCTTGTAGAACCAAGCATTTGGGATGAGTTCAGAGAGTCTGAACCTGTGGTTGCCCATCTGAAAACAGAGGAAGTTGGCCAAAAGAGGAAAGAAAGGTACTAACAAAGTTTGAACAGGGAGGGGAGGGTGAGTAGAAGGGGAGGGAGAGGAGATAAATAGAGGCATTGAGGTGATGGTGGGGCCCAAGGAGAAGGGGATTGGAACAGACAAAGAAAAATAAGGAAGTGAGAGAAAACAAGGGTGGGTGATGGATAGACAGCAGGCTGGGGGGCCTGGTGTGAAAACAGACTGGTTGTTAGGGTGATTTGTTTCTTTCTTTGTTCCTAAACAAATCTTTGAGTGGGATTAATTTAAAATGGCTGTTAGTATGATTAGGGAGCACCAGTACTGGTTTATGCAGACCTAGTAGAGAACTTGTCTTGAGTATTAGTCTATGTGGTATCATTAGTTTATGAGAGGATACTCTTAAAAAATTAGCTTTCGATGGAGTGCTGGGTGAACATAAATAGAGAAATATACAAATCTTCACCAACTAGACAGCTTGATTTAATTTGGCCTACTTGACATCAAAGGCATCTTGTATTTTGCACACATACGTCAAGAAACATAGATCATGTCTTACTGACATTGCTTCCTTCCTTGTACACATTTCTAATTGCAAGGAGAATCAATGAAAACTTGTAAATCTTGGGTCAGTCAAAGTCAATCCTCTCTTAAATTTGATATTAGTTCAAATTACAATGTGAAACACATTCTGTTCTTTGCTAGCTGTCTTCCTATTTATTGTTGTTACATGTGGAAATGTCAACTTGTTTGATGCATAGAGCATGAAATTTAATCATGAATTTGGCATTTATTAATTTAGACAGTGAGCTTAATTATTAACTAAAGGAAGAAATAGATCAATCTACTAATTAACTAGTCATCCTAAAAAATTTAACACACAACGCATAATTTATTTTGATGCATACAAATCTGCCGACAGCTAGATAAAGGGGTACAATAGAAAATATAAAGGGAAGGGCCATTGAGGTTATAGTCTTCATTAGAGAAGGGTAAGCAAATATTTTAGGAAGCGAACATCATAAACATGCAGCATTAATTGACTCATTAGCGTATGTTTAAAGATGTGGCATAGCTAAACATTCATCTAAATCTCTCTTGTTTTCTTTGTTGCTCAAGTTGAATTCTATGGAATTAGGTGTACAAAAATGAAGGTAATGACCACTGATGTGGTGATCATGATGCAAGAAACAATTCAGAATAGTTGAAAATTTGTTGTTACTGCGCACTGCTGAGATGACCCACAACATTACAGTAGATTAAATAGAGCATCTCCTTTTTGATAGTTTTTGGAGAATTTATTGTATGACTTGTGAAACTGTGTTAGCCTGCTGTCAGCACTCCTCGGAGAAAACCAAGATTTTTCAGTAAGGAGGTGGACAATTTAATATTGAAAATTTCAAATGTGATATAAAAATATTATTAAAATTGTTTTATGAAGTATGCTTGCAAAAGAGGAAACTGAGAGAACTAAGGGCTGTAGTAACAAAACTACAAAAGGCTGCAATAGACAACAAAGGGCTGAATTGTCAAAGTTTGTTCCTTGTCCTACTGGACCCCAACAAAGCCCAACTTGAATTAAAACTTAAGCAACTTGGGCCTTTTGTAAATACATTGTAGCCCATTATAGGAAACAGGCGGAGTACAAATCGTATTGCTAGCCCAATTAAATTTCTCATTTGTCCATGAGGGCCTTATGTTATTGTGCCCAAGGCACAAACAGTAACCCACATTTTTGGTAACTTGGGCTAAACTAATGGGCCCCAAGACAGGGTCAGGAGTTGCATTACGTTGTGATTATTTTGTTTTTATTTTGTTTTTATTTTTATTTTATTTTTGGTTTTTTTTTTTTTGGTTGGGGGGGGGTTCGCACCAAATACTTTCAAATGCACCAAGTGAAGTAAAAGAAAAAAAAAGTGAAGAATGTGTGGTGATTGGAATCAGTTATACCATGTATTCTAAGGCTAATGGGTTGTGTCCACGAGAAGTGATGCGATGCAACTTTTTTGATATTTTTGTTTCAAAAATAAGTTATGTTTCTATTTTTTAAAGAAAGAAAGAAAAATAATATGATTTGGTTGAGAAGTTGGTTTAAGGATTTAAAAATGAAAATAAGAGAGTTTTTTTCGGAAAAGGTGAATTAAGGTTGCGAAGAAAACTTGACTGGAAAAAAGAGTCTTTTTAAGAAGGCAGAGAAATTCGGGCTCACAAATCTACTACTATACTACACACTCTTCTCTTGAAAGTTTTATTGCCTCAACTTGATCATTGGCAAAAGTTATGACTTTAATCTTTGAAGCGTTCAAGTAAGACAAATAAGATGAATTTTAGAAAAGTTAACTTCTTTGAACACGATTCTTAAATCGAATATTAAACCATCAATATCATCAAGTATGGAATAAAAATAATTTCAAAAAGTCATGTTTTAAAGCAAAAGTAAAAAAATCCAATACCCATCCTCATGTGCTTTCAAGAACACTCGCAAAATGCAAGCCTTGAACTAAGGCATTCATATGATTCCATTAGATTTTTTTCTCATAAATTGATCAAGAAGAAGAAAGAGTAAAAGAGAGAGATCAAATGAGCCCAGAAATGAGATTTAGTTACCCATAGTAAAACTCAAACAAAGAGAATAATAAAGAACAACTAACACAAATATATTGTATAAGATCGAGAAGATGAAAAACACGTTGAATCTTTATTGATGTCACTTCAATTGCTGATTACACACTCTTTCTCTCTCTTTTTGCTGGACTAAGCTAGAACAGAAGAAAGAAAACAATAACAAAATTCACAATAGATCCAATTAACTAACAATAATCCTAACCTTAAAATAAAAGCCTAAACCTTATTTCTCTTCAGTGTCCTTCTCTACTCTGCATGGTGTTGTATTTATAGGAGGATAGGAGTGCGAAAGCGAGGAGGGAGATAAGAGAGAAATCACTTGCTCAACGACCGCGATATGGCCTCGAAAATACAGCCAAAGCCGCGTTTTCGCTTGAAAGATCTGGTCAACGCGTGATATTTCCTTTTGAATTCTCCTTATTTTTTCAGATAGGATTTCCTCTGGGTGTTGGGATTTCAGAATATTCACATTGATTTCTTGGTTAGAAGATGTTATCTCCAAATAATTCAGATTATTTGGATATTTTTTAGATTTTTCTCTTCCTTCTCCATAATCACACTTGCACACATTAGACATTATAAATAGCAGATTTTATTTAAAAATAAATATGAAGATGTGACATAAATTATGCAATAAATGTGAATAATCACACTCCCATATTTATCTTTTTCTCATCTTTGAGCAAAAAATTAAAACACTTTAAGAGATTATTATGCCACTTTCACAGGTCACACGACTATATTGAGCATGTGCAACATGCCTTTCAATCTAAGTTTTCTCTAGAGAATGAGTTATAATATCATGAGGTTTATAGTGGATTTCATGTACAAAATCCAAGAAAAGTGTTAGTATTTTTGAAAATTTCTTTTTAAAGAAAGAAGAATATTTGACAGACTTTTGCAAAAAAATTAACTGATCTATAAGTCATAAGTTCATCAAATTAGTCATTCCTAGACTTAGTCTTAATGTAAAAAAAAAAAACTTGTAATCATCAAAGATAAGGATTCAAACTGAATTTCTCACCTAATCTATTATTTTACCCTAAATCCTATGCACCTTTGTGATCGTGAATATTTGACTCGAGATTCTTTAACTCCAACTCTTATTTCTTATTATTTTGAATATGGTGATATTTATCTCTTAGGTTTATTAAGCTTTCTAATTCACCCATATAACGAGTTTTTAGCTGGTGACTTCCAAACCGGACGATCTTAACTAGGTGAGAAAACACTCCTTGCACTTAGGGACTCAAGTAAACAAGTCCACAAAACTAAGAATTTTATTGGTGATATGAACTACTTTTAGACATGAATAATTATGCTTTATGAGACATAACTATCCAACTTAATCAGAAGACTTTTGATATATAAATTTTTCTTTTTCTTCTTTTCTTCCTTTTTTTTATAAGGCATAAAAGTCTTTGTTTTGAATCCTAAGTGTGCAAATGTATAAAATGCATATTTCACCAAATTACTTTTCTAATTTTTCTACCTAACCTAGAAATCAAGCAAGTAATCTTATTTTGACTAAGTATTAAGAAATCCTAATTATGTTTCCCTTAATTTTAAGATTATCTTAATTTTCTATAAAAATAGATCAAAATACTGTTTTTCACTTCAATTTTTTTTTACCATGTTAAATATGCTCCTCCTCCACACCTATCTTATGCATTGTCCCCAATGTATGAATGAAATGCATAAATACATGAAATAAAATGTAAACAGGTGATATTACTGACACATTAGGTCAAACAGATCCATTGCTGACTCATTTTTCAGCACTGATTTCACGAACAGTTTAAGACATTGACCATTAACCTTGAATTCATTATCGTTCTATAAATAACCTAGGGGAGTGAATAGTTGATGTGCTAATCAAATATCAAACAATGCGAAATTAAAAACTTATTATGCAAACTAAAACTATCACATAACGTATAATGATTGAGGTTGGACCTGCGCACAAAAATATGGTATTTCAGATTTTAAGATTAAAGAGTGCAAGTTACTCAATTCTACCGCAATAGTAAGTGGCTATGCGGGTCGTGATCCTCAAGGAGGGACTAGCGATGGAAGTTTTTTAGTAAGTTCTCTTTTAGGCTACAAAGTATGGTTAAAGTTCTTCTTTAGTTCTTTAAAAGAAAAAGGAAAAATTGAGTTAACGTTAAATTAGGAAGAAGATGAAATATTAAGAAGATGGAGAAACTAGAAATGATATGTACAAAGAAATGGAAAAGAGTGATGAAAGAGGTGGTAGATTGTGGTGTTCTAAACTAAAGAATAAAAGAAAAGAATCTAAAAGTTACTTACCTCCTTTGGCCAAATGCTTACCTTGAATCTTTTGCAATGAAGTTACCTTGAAGTGAGGCGATCAATGTATAGCCCATAAGAGTTGATTCCCGTCTCCTCCACATTATATCATCAAGACGTTGCAAGTATGAAGTGATAAAGAATGAAACTCAAAATCCATCATCATGAGCTATGGTGGCACCAGCAAAGGCAATGCTCTTTCGATGCTTTAAGACTCACTTGGATAGCAATTGGTACCAAAAGAAGAAAAGTAGAGAAGAAGAAGAAGAATAAAAATAAAGTACATACAAAAGGAAAACTATAGATTCGATTTTATAACAATAAGAGAAAAGAAGAAAGTCTTACACCGGTGTCACTCTCAGCACAAGCTTCGTTCTCATTCTCCTATGAAACTCTGATCTCTTCTGATTTACATAGATTAAAACTGAAAATTACATGAAAAGAAAAACAAAAACCTACACTAAAAAAAATGGAAAAGTGGACTAAATCCTATCTCTGCATGGTCGTCCCCTATAGGCTCTGAAAATCCCAGTATTTATAGGCAAAACCCAACCTATGAGAGCGTATGAAGATAGGGGGAGCAAACGCTTTCCCTAACTCTCTAACAAAGCCGCGGAAACGCGGCTTTGGCCACATTTCCACAGCCAGGATGTGGCCAGGTGGCCACACACTGTTGGTGGTGCTCCCCGACTTCTCGATTTGTAAGTATCTTCAGCTAGATTTGCAGTTTAAGTCTGAAATTTTTACGAAATGGCCTTTGATCCTTGGCTTCAACCGATCGATTTGTAGGGATTTGTTCTAATTGGTTTTCAACCAATCTGAACCGACCTGATCTGTCCTGATTTACTGAGTTCGAATTAATTCTGATTTAATTCAGAATTTGATGGGCTTTTGGGCTCATTTCTCTTCACTCTCCTTTAGGAATGGGCCTACAAATAAATTAAACATTTAATTAGGAAAAAGCAGAGTTTATTCTATAATAAGTATGAGAATATGATAATAAATATACAATATTAGTGACCAATTACACCCCCATACCTATCTTTTGCTCGTCCTCGAGCAAAACAACTAAACTATACTAAGGATTATTAGACCACTTTCGCAGGTCACTCGATTACACTGAGCATGTGCAACAAGCAGTTAAACCTTTAGGTTTCCCCTAGAGGACGAGTTTTGTCTCGTGAGGGTTTTCAGTGGATTACACCCACAAAATCCGTAAAGAAAGAGAAAAATATTAATATTTTGATAACACATTTTGAAAGAAAAATATTTGAAATATTATTTTAAGTTTTAAGTAATCTATAAGTTATAGGAAAATCGAATTTTTCATTCCTAAACTTAGTCTCTATTCAAAAATTTGTTATCAATCAAAGTAAGGAGTCAACTTGTACTTCTCATCTAGTCTATTACCTTACCCTAAGTCATATGCACCTTGTGACCGTGAAAATTTTGACTAAGGGTTTCTTTAACTCTAACTCTTATGCCTTATATATATATATATATATATATATATATATATATATATATATATATATTTGTGGTATTATTCCTTAGTTCTATTAGGCTTTCTAATCTGCCCAGGTAACGAGCCTTTAATCGATGACTCCCAAACTAAACGGTCTTAGGGCACCGGGTGAGAAAACACCCCAAGAACTTAAGGACTCGAGCAAATAAGGCCACAAAACTAAGGACTTTATTATATGAATCACTTTTAGGCGTGAATACTTATACTTTATTAGGCACAAATGCCCAGCTTAATCAGAGGATTTATATATATATATATATATATATATATATATATATATCTATATATATATATATATATATATATATATATATATATATATATATATATATATATATATATATATATATATATATTCTCAAACTTATCTAATCATCTTTCGCATAAATACTGAGGCTTGCTTAGGCCAAAGCACCTAGCTAATCAATAATTAGATTTGTTCATCTTTCATAGATATATTATTATTATTTTTATTTTTTTCTTTTTTATTTTTTATAAGGCATAAGAATATTTGTTTTTGAACCCTAAGTGTGTAAGAGTATAAGGTGTGCCTATTTCTTCAAGGTAAGGATCTAGACTAAATTACTTTCACGAACTTTCTTCTTATCCTTAGAAATCAAACAAATAATCTTATTTTGACCAAGTCTAAGAAATCCTAATTATGATTTTCCTATTCCTTAAAATTGACTTACTTTCTTACAAAAAATATGTCAAAATATTGTTTCTATGTTCAAAAAGTTTTTAAAAGTAAAGAAAATGTTAATAATATATATATTTTTTTAATAAAAAGAAAAACCTAAGTTATATTAGAACCCTCCCCCACACCTATCTCATGCATTGTCCTCAATGTATGAATTAATGCATAGATGCATGAAAAAGAAGAAAGGGAAGGAAAATACTACCTTAAGGTGGTGGTTCCGGTGGTGGTCTGATTGGTCCACGAAATGCGGCCCAATCAACTTTTCGTGGAGTTCAGAGGAACCCACTAGAAATCTCTCTAATATAACCCACTAATATGATGTATACATGAATTATTTTTATTAAAAATTTAACCCCATCTAATTTTCAAATTCCATAATTAATTTCGGAGTCAATTTTGTCAACCGCCCTGTCCCAAAATGGTGTGTGAAAAGATAGAATGATTGACTTGGACTTAGGAAGTACGGGAACTAATACCGACTCAGGAAAGTGACTTAAGTCAAGTAAAGATTTAGGAGTCGAGATTGGTTCAGGAAGTGGGTTTAAATCAAGAAGTTGAAACTCAAGTCCACATTCATTTTCCCACAATGGAATGTGACTTAATATTGGTGATTCAAGTTCAAGAATGACAGGTGTGAAAATCAAAACTGACTCTAAAATATTACTCAAGTCGGGTAACAAAACAGGAGTCAATATTGATTCGAGAATTTGAACTGGATCACAAAATTGAGAATCTAGGTCACATTTCTCATTGAGTTCAATTTCATAAAAATGAGAACTTGCCAATCTGTCAATGAGACTTTCAAAAGTATAAAATTGGTCAAGTTCAATATGATGATCATCAAAGATGGGCGATTTAATTTCATTATGAATTGGCACAGGATCCAATGTTGACTCGGGAAAAAGATTAAATCGAAGTGAAGACACCGGAGTCATAATTGATCAGGAAGTAGAATTGAATCACTAAGTTGAGGTTCATGATCATATTCATTCTCAAGTTCAATTTCAGGAAGGGAATAACTTGCCAAACTGTCAATGTCATTTTCAAAATTTAGAGTTTGAGCAAGTTCAAATGATTGTGCTGAAATGGAACCTTATTTTTCAAAACAACATGACTCTTCGGCTCTAACAGAATGGTTAGCGACATCAGAAATGGTCAAACGGTGAGAACGTAGAGTTTGGACCATCATATCTATGTCATGATTACGAGCGTTTTGAGCCTGAGTCATGGCTTCAAGCATCTTTTCATAATTGATTGGTTCATCATTTTTTGTTGTGATTGATCTTGAAAAGATGAAGTGTTGTTTTGGAATTGGTGGTGAAATTGTGAGTCCATCAGATTTTGTGATTGTTGTTTGGACTCACGCATACTCATTTCCAAAATTGATAGTTTTCTATTTTGGACTTGTGGAACTGAGTATGAATCTTAGAAATATTGTGGACAAGATGGATAAGGAGGACAAGTTGAATGAAAATTGGACTCGGGGGAGGTGAATCCCCATTGACTCTGTGAAGAGTTGAAATTATTCTGGAAATTATGGTCATAAGATTGGGGGCATGTGTTATATTGATTCGGATAAGACCAATCCGGCACACTATGTTGGTTAAAGTTATGATATGCCGGGTTGGTAATATCTGAAAAAGAGGTCGGTGTGTAATATGGATTACCATTAAAATTGAAAAAATTGTTGTTATAAGCCATATCACACAATAAGACACAAACAAAGAAAAACAAACAAAAATAAAAAAAATTCTAAACTAAGTTAGGGTAGACCTTTGACCTAGACGACTCCTAACTGGTTAGACTGTCCACAGGAGGTACAATGCAGACTTTGACCACAAGCTAATCAGCCAGGTCAGGGCAAGATTGGTGGGAGGTATCCGCGTAAAAGCGACCGGCCTAATTAAGCCAAACCACCAGCCTTCGGGGTTTCGCCCCTCAATCCCTTTCCTTAGACACTGATTTGACAGGAGTCAAATTCTAACATATTCCCCCTTAGGATAATCTCCTAATTGAGTCCGAGATATCCCTAGGGCCAACGTCTACTCATTTTTAGTTATGCTTGAATTAGTGAGTGAGGAGATTGTTTGTGGGCTAAGGGAGGGTAATGACTTTCCCACCTTATCTTGTTTATAGGACAAGCTCTTAGATCAATTTAGTGCAGTGTACAAGAAAAGCAACACTTAAGCAATGTAAACAATCCAAAAGTGTTCTTATACTAGATGCTATACACACGTACCTTTGCTCCAGCACTCTTCAATAGTAATGAAAAATGTAAACGAATTAGACACGTGCCAAATGCAAGTCTAAACCGTTTTTAGCATTTAACAAACATCATTTTATTGTTGAGGTTAGAAAGGAAGTACAGTGAGACAAACAAGAAAATAGATAGCTACAGATATTAAACTTTGCACAATAGCCAACCTGTAAAAAATACAGGTTAATAGTTCACTCAGATTGCCACATGAATGTAGCAAATCTGAGGGCTTCTTGGCTCTGCTTTCTTGAGCAGAGTCCAAGGCCACTTATTTGTCCACTGCAGCAAAGATTCCTTGTTGTCAAGCCTGTACACCAAAAACAAAAAAGAAAGTTAACCAAAAATGTAAATCTAAAAAGAGAATAACTTACTGTCCCTCCCCGACAACGGCGCCAAAAATTGATTGAGGTTGGACCTACGCACAAAAATATAGTATTTCAGATTTTAAGATAAAGAGTGCAAGTTACTCAATTCTACCGCAATAGCAAGTGGCTATGCGGGTCGTGATCCACAAGGAGGGACTAGCGATGGAAGTTTTTTAGTAAGTTCTCTTTTAGGCTACAAAGTATGGTTAAAGTTCTTCTTTAGTTCTTTAAAAGAAAAAGGAAAAATTGAGTTAACGTTAAATTAGGAAGAAGATGGTATATTAAGAAGATAGAGAAACTAGAAATGATATGTACAAAGAAATGGAAAAGAGTGATGAAAGAGGTGGTAGATTGTGGTGTTCTAAACTAAAGAATAAAAAGAAAAGAATCTAAAAGTTACTTACCTCCTTTGACCAAATGCTTACCTCGAATCTTTTCCAATGAAATTACCTTGAAGTGAGGCGATCAACGTATAGCCCATAAGAGTTGATTCCCGTCTCCTCCACATTATATCATCAAGACGTTGCAAGTATGAAGTGATACAAAATGAAACTCAAAATCCATCGTCATGAGCTATCGGTGGCACTCGCAAAGGCAAGGATCTTTCGATGCTTTAAGACTCACTTGGATAGCAATTGGTACCAAAAGAAGAAAAGTAGAGAAGAAGAAGAAGAAGAAAAACAAAGTACATACAAAAGGAAAATTACAGATTCGATTTTATAACAATAAGAGAAAAGAAGAAAGTCTTACACCGATGTCACTCTCAGCACAAGCTTCGTTCTCATTTTCCTATGAAACTCTGATCTCCTCTGATTTACATAGATTAAAACTAAAAATTACATGAAAAGAAAAATAAAAACCTACACTAAAAAATAGAAAAATTGGACTAAATCCTTTCTCTGCATGGTCGTCCACTGTAGGCTCTGAAAATCCAAGTATTTATAGGCAAAACCCAACCTATGAGAGCGTATGAAGTAGGGGGAGCAAACGCTCCCCTTAACTCTCTAACAAAGCCGCGTTTTCACGACTTTGGCCGCGTTTCCGCAGCCAGGGTGTGGCCAGGTAGCCACACCCTGTTGGTTGTGCTCCCCGGCTTCTCGATTTGTATTTATCTTCAGCTAGATTTGCAGTTTAAGTCCGGGATTTTGACGAAATGGCCTTTGATCCTTGGCTTCAACCGATCAATTTGTAGGGATTTGTTCTAACTGATTTTCAACCGATCTGAACCGACCTGATCTGCCCTGATTTACTTAGTTCGAATTAATTCTGATTTAATTCAGAATTTGATGGGCTTTTGGGCTCATTTCTCTTCACTCTCCTTTAGGAATGGCCTGCAAATAAATTAAACATTTAATTAGGAAAAAGCAGAGTTTATTCTATAATAAGTATGAGAATATGATAATGAATGTGCAATATTAGTGACCAATCATATAACCAAAGAGTGAAGCTTAATTCCTGAAAAATGGCTCTGAACGTCTCCTCAAGATTCCTCTAGACTAGGAGTTGAGGTGCTATTGTAGCCTCTTGGTTCAATACTAGTGTGAGCACAAACACAATATAAAGCATGTAAAGAATAGGCAAGGAATAAGAACATGCAAGATATCAAACAATCCCAAGCATATATGACAATTAAGCACAAGTAAATATCATGCATATAAAAATGTGAACATAAGAGCAAGTAAGATATAAACACAAGTGAGTTGAGAGAGAGATGAGCAATCGCAAACACGGGAGAATTATTTTGAGGTTCGAGCCACTTGCTTTACATTCTCGTCTTCACCGTGTAGGCTGTCTAAAAGTCACTAAAGACAAGTCATCCATAAGTAGAATCTAAACTCCAGACGCAAGGCTAATCATTGCCACCAGCGCAGCACCAAGACGTGAGGGTTGAAACCCGCGTCTCAACATCACTGCAAGGACCAAGACACGAGGGTTGAAACCCGCATCTCAGCATTATTACAGTACCAAGACGCGGAGTCCAAAGTCCGCGTCTCACGTGAAGCTTAACGCAGAATTAGAAGCTCGCATTTCTCAAGCATCACTTCAATGGCAAGACGCAAGGCTCAAAACCTGCGTCTCAGTTATAACTGCCCTCATTACTGGGTCAATTACTGCCCACGTAATGAGGGAGTTAACCCCCATTGTGGAGCATTTTTAGGGGACACGTTCACCCCCTGAAATCTCTATAAATAGCCCAGTTTGCTATGAAAAAGGGGTCGAATAATTCTTGGTCAAAAGAACTTCAATTGTAAACCGTAGAAACACCAAGATTTCTAGCTGAAAAGAAAGAGAGTTCAACTCTTCTAGCAACTTGCTGCGTACAAGTTCGTCTTTGCCTACACTCTCTTTGAGATCCTTGGTGGACAGAAGCTGTGTTACTTCGTCTACCATCCAAAGAGAAGATTCCCAAAAGGTCCTGACGTTCACCCGGTCAACGAAAAACAAGATTCACTTTCATCGCCACATAAAGAACCCGGCACTAAACAAAGGGAAGATTCGAGCTTGAATATCTCCCCTCTCTTGTAAGAGGATTATTGATCCGCTGTAACTTTCTTTACAATCAAATAAAGAATTTACTCCTCGATCTTCAATTTTCCCACCAAACAAGAGATGACGACTCCGCTGGGGACTACTTTCTCTACTGACTTGCAAGCTGTGGCGCAAGGTGACGTCACCTATATAGGAAAAATGGTCGAATCACTTGTCGTGGAGTTCGACCAGGCAAAGTATGAAGAGTTCCTCTCTTCCGGCTCCAAGAGCCCTAAGGAGCGGCAGTACCGTAAAGTCTCCTCGGGGACTTGCTCTTGAGTCCGCTTTGAGATCCTCTCAGACGCGACTGGCAAGAAGGATGTCGTGGCTAATCACATCATACGTAACGCCCGCGTCAACGTTTCCCATGAGACCCGCGTGGTTAACGTTGCTGATGCTCAGCCCGTTCATGCCCATCCCCTTCCTCAGCACCAAGTTACCGGGGGTTCCTATTAACCCGTACGGCGTAAGCGGAATGCTGAGCGACGATAAAGACGGCGTGCGCGTCAACTACAGGCGCGAGAAGCTGGAACAACTGTCTGCCCAACAGATGTAGGACGCGAGGTTCAAGCCCGCATTTCTTCTGAATCACATCGGACACGTGAAGTCCGCGTTTGGAAACCTAAACGTGAGGCTCACCAAACTTGCGTTTCTGAAGGTCCACTTCCCAAACGCAACGATCAACAGTGCGAGGTCCGTGCCCCTCATCCGAGACACGAGACCCGCACCTCTACAGTTATACGTGACACGAGATACGAGACACAGAAGGCCTACGTTTCTCAAGTGTCGCTTCCCAAGCGCGACAATCAGCAACGCGGGAGCCGCGTCTCTTCTCAGCAGAGGCGCAATACTAACGTTTCAGAGCCAAAACGCGAGAGCCGTTTATCTTACAGGATGTGAGCTCCGCGTCTTAGAACCTTGCATCTCAGCTTTGCGAAGCAAGGATAGCTCTCAGAAGCTGAAAAGCCCTCGACAACCCGAGGCTGATCTCTTTGATCCCCCTCCGATAGATCTAAAAGATTATTTGACGAAGAAAAGGAGTGCTAATCAGATCACTCCGTCTTTTTGCTGTGAATGGTTCATCACAGTAATGCTCTCTGAATGCAGCTGTGGCTTACATACAAGCAAACATTCGGTGTTCAGACGATTGATCCCCACTTCCCGATCAGCCAAAAGGTATCGTTCCCATAGAAGGAAAACCTTCTCTGACACGAGTACCCTAAAATCACTGCAAACATGACAAGCAGAAGTAGGAAAAAATAACTAGTGGTCAGCTCCGACGAATCTGATACGGAACCAGAAGGAGTGTATCGACATACTCGCACTCGGACTGGTGCGGTCGCCCCGATCAACTACAGTGCCCTAGCTCGGGGCATTGAAGTAAATGAATCACATTCCGCCATGGCAGAATTGCAGGCTTCGAACTCTTCCATAGAGAAGGAAGCCCTCGCGTACCTGACAAATACTCCTGAGGAGACGGCCAGACACTTTGAACAACAAGCCAAGGTCCAGAGGGAACAATTTGAGATGATTCGTGCTCAACAGGAATCCATCGATTCCCTCAAACAGATGCTTGCACAATTGCTTGAAGACAAGAGGAAGTCAACCGACAAAACCTCCTCTAAAAAATCTAAAGGCAAACGAAAAGAAGGAGAAAGCTCATCTTCCGTAAATATCGAGGAGAAGGGGCAATCTACTTCTCTAAATCCTCGTCTAAGGAGGAAGGCAACCCGGACCATGGGAGGATTCATTCTAAAAGAATGAGTCAATTGGAGCAACGTCTAGAGGCCTTTACTAATCGAAAAAGCCTCCAAGAAGCAGGAGTGGTCCGGCCATATCCGACCGAGTGGGACCTCGTTCCATACCCCCAAGTTCAAAGCTCTGACCCTACAGGCGTTTGATGGCAAAGGGTCACCGAACCAACATATCTACTACTTCAAGTCTCAGACGGGGAACGTGGTAGATAATGATGCCATCTTGGCACGTTTGTTCATAGGCACTCTAAAGGGGCTTGCCTTTGAATGGTTCATGAAACTCCTAGAAGGCTCCATTAAAAATTGGAGTGATCTGGAGAAGCTCTTTCTGACACGCTTCTTCGAAGATGACTTGGAGATCACAATGCCTACTCTCTTGGCGACAAAGCAGCGAAAGGGAGAGTCAGTCAAATCATTTGTAGAGAGATTTTAGAATATGACACTCCGATGTCCTAGCGGTATGACCCAGGTCACCCTTTTAGAAACGTGCCGCCACAATCTACAAATGTCACTTCTAGCCCAAATAGGAGTTGCTGAAAGCCACACCTGGAAGTAATTGGTCAGCAAGGTGAACAGGCTGAAGAAATTGTCGCTAGGGTTAGGGCAGAAGAAAACAAACCCAAACCTGAAAGGTCGATAAGGCGCACGCCAGAAACATCTTTTCAACTAAAAAGAAAAGATAACTTGGCGACAGAGATAAAATCCCTTGTCAAACCTCAACCGGTCAAGGGAAGTGGCTCTTCAAGTCAGCCACGCGCCAATAAGCAGTATTCCTTCAAAGACGAACATGTTGATTCATTGTTCAAGTTACTCAATAAGAGCAATAGATTGAAGCTTCTTGAAGCTAGACGTCTTGAAGAAGTCGGTAAAACCGATAATCCTAACTAGTGCCTGTATCATAGGATGCTAGGGCACCCCACCAAGAGCTGTTATGTCTTCAAAGACATCCTTCAGGCTCTAATTGATTCAGAGGTACTAAAACTCCGTCCAGAGCAGAAGATAGTGACGGCTAATATGATATCATTCCTCCAGTTTGAAAGACAGCCTCCAGCACCCTCCAGAGTAGTTCCCATCCCGAAAGGGGAACTAAGAATGATCAATATGGACCCTCATCATCAACAAGAGAAGGGTCTTATACCTGTCCCCACACCTCAGGGGGAAGTTATGTGGGTTCATCCCGACCTTGCGGACAGCCAGCAATGGACCACTGTTACCAGCAGAAGGTCCAAAGGCAAGGTAAAAGCTTCGTCCTGTAATGTGGTGTGCGCTTCTTCCCGAGAAGCAGAAACCGATGTTCTCTCACTAACTGATTCAGAAGAGGAAACAATAATCTTGCTGCAGAACCTAATAAACCACTCGCGGCAGAAACTCGTTCGGGTCAGTCATATTTAAAAAAGTATGACGAAATGGTGGCAAACCCTCCTAAACCCACTACAGAGTCAGCCAAGCCCTCCACGAAATAACTGGTGGAGAAGCAGAAAGAGCTTCGGTTTTCTAAAGCTCTCCCAAAGGACAACGCGGAAGGATCTACAGCACCTTATCGCTTTGACGTCCTGACTCAACTGGCCAATATCCCAGCCAGAATCACCCTTTACGAGCTCCTGAGGCTATCAAAGTCAACCAAAGAAGCTCTGAGGGAAGCCCTAGCTAATGCTGAGGTCTTCATGACCCAGATACCGGCTGGACCACGGGAGGAAGATGTAGAGGATTGCCTCCATGCCTCTCAAAATGCTCCCTGCATCACTTTCACGGCAGATGATATGCAGGTTAAGGGGAAACATGATCGACCCCTATACTTCACAGGGTATATTGGATTATCTGAAGTAAGCCGCGTTCAGGTAGATCCAGGATCCGCGTTGAGCATTATGCCTCGCAGGGTCATGCAACATTTAGGGATTCCTACCCACCGATTGAGCGCCACCCAGACTACCATTTATGGTTTCAATGCCAATTGTACGCGCCCAATGGGGAAGATCAAGCTCAAATGCTAAATTGGGGACTTAAAGTCTGAAGTGACGTGCTATGTGATTGATGCCGACGCTTCATACAATTTGCTGCTTGAACGATCATGGATTCATCGTAATTCCATTGTCCTATCCACTCTCTACCAAGTTATGAAATATATCGACAGAAGTGGGAAGGTACGAACGTTGATTGCTGAAAGGCATCCGTTCAAGGGGGTAGAGAACTATTTCACAGACTCTCTCCTGTACCAGGACTCTCTGAAAACAAACGAGAACCTACAACTAGAGGAACCAGACTCTGGTAATGAAGCTGACACCGAGCCAAAGAAAGAAGAGTGCATGTGGGAATTAGATCTACTTGTAACGAGCATTAATAAGCTCGATGTTAATAACACCGCCAATGATGTAGGCGGGTGGTATATTAATGAAGAGTTAAATTTGACTTACTTTTCTGTGCTCGCTTCTGATTCGTGCCATCAGACACTAGTACCGAAGTAGATAATGACCCTTGGTCGGCAATAGATGCTCTGACATTATTGCATGTACCAATGAAGTCATCCTTCGAAATGTACGAAGATGTCGGTGATGCGCAAGAATTAGTATTCATGGTTCCAGCAAGACGCAAAGGCCAAAAATCAATCCTTTTCAGACAAATCAAGTCCGAACTGATGACTCGTGAAGAGTAAGAAATCGAGAATGAACCTCCTCAGTTCACCCATTTTGAGCCAACAATACTCAGAATGATGGAAAGCATGGGGTATGATCTGACAAACGGTCCTGGGTTGAACTTCGACAAAGGAAGAAGAACACTACTTCGGTCTTTCGTTCTGAAAGTGAAAACCCCTGATTATTACCATCGAACTCGCAGGGGTTTGGGTTATGTGTCAACCCCAATTCCGTCAGTCTCTGAGTCTGAAAAGTTACTATACCATAACTACTCATCTGGCACGTCATCGTGGGAGTCAGATGTTTGTGTTGGAAACCTCTTCGGAGAACTTTCAGTATATATGATTTCAGCAAGCCACCTGGAAGACAAAGATGAAGAAATGATCCAGTCTGATACAGATCCTTGGATCAAACACCTAAATACTCTCTGGGATACTCGCTTTGAAAAGCGTGAGCCACCCACAATGGATAAAGTTACCCAGATTAATCTGGGAGATGAGGCTAATCCTAAGCCCATCTTTATAAGCGAAAGCCTATCATCCTCCGAGAAAGAAGATTTAATATCTCTTGTGCGAGAGTACATAGATGTTTTTGCTTGAAATTATGAGGACATGCCTGGGCTTGATTCTCGAGTGGCTATGCATCGCCTTAACATTAATTCAGACGTGAAGCCAGTCAAACAACAGCAGCGACGGTTTCGTCCAGAAATAATGGAAGCAATACAGTTAGAAGTCAAAAAACTCATAGACTCTGGCTTCATTAGGAAAGAGCAACATCCTGATTGGGTAGCTAATATCGTCCCCGTTACCAAAAAGAACGGAATGATCCAGATTTGCATTGATTTTCGCGATCTAAATGAGGCCGTCCCAAAGACGAATTCCCTCTCCCAATTACGGATGTCATGATTGACAATACGTGCGGGTTTGAGCGAATGTCTTTCATGGATGGATTCTCAGGGTATAATCAAATCAAAATGTATCCTGATGATGAAAAACATACTTCTTTCAGGACACCACTGGGGGTATATTGCTATACTGTCATGCCCTTCGGACTGAAGAATGCGGGGCAACATATCAGAGAGCTATGAATGCAATTTTCTACGAGCACATCCGTAAAACAGTGGAATGCTATGTTGACGACATTGCAGTGAAAAGTTGAACGAAAGGTGATCACATAGCCGATCTGAAGATAATCTTTGAAATCATGCGGGCACATCAGTTGAAGATGAACCCCACCAAATCCTTCCTAGGGGTGGCCAGTGACAAATTCCTAGGGTTTGTAGTAACTTCCAAAGGAATTCATTTAGACCCGAAAAAAGTTCGCGCTATCCAAGAGATGCAACCTCTAAGGAATTCAGGGAGCTTAGGGGATTGCAAGGATGACTGGCATACATCCGAAGGTTCATCTCAAATCTCTCTAGAAGATACCAACCCTTTACCAAATTGATGAAAAAGGGTGTCTCATTTATCTGGGATGATGCTTGCAAACAAGCATTCGAGAAAATCAAACAATACCTCATGCAACCACCGGTCCTTACAGCTCCGGTGTCTGGAAAACCTTTCCTGATATATGTTCGAGCGATGAATCATTCTTTAAGAGCTTTGCTAGCCCAGAATAATGATCAGGAACATGAGCAAGCAATCTACTATCTGAGAAGGACTATGATCGGAGCTAAGTATCGGTACAACCCGATCGAAAAGGAATGTTTGGCATTGGTATTCGCTGTCCAGAAAATGCGACACTATTTGGTGGGCCATACTATAAATGTCATATCAAGGGTTAACCCTTTGAGGTTACTCATGACGAAGCCATCGTCACTAAACGGTTGACTGGTAAAATGGGCCATACTGCTATCCCAATATGAAATGCGCTTTTTACCACAAAAAGCCATGAACGGACAAGCGGTGGCGGGTTTCCTGGCTGAGCATCCGGATCCGAGGGCAACCGAACTTTTACGAGGATCTCTCAGACGAAGTCGCTGAAGTTTGTCTGACCCAGACATCTTTTGAAAGACAAGTGTGGCAACTCTTCTTCAACAGTGCATCGAGAACAGGTCCGCAAGGGCATGTCATAGCCGGAGTGGGGATAGTACTCGTCTCCCCACAGAACTATGTGATTCCTCGAGCTTTCTCATTAACTGAGCCTTGCTCCAACAACGTAGCGGAATACAATGCCCTCTTGATTGGAATGCAAATGACCGATGAGATTGGCGTTAAAAATCTCGAGGCATATGGTGACTCTAAACTCATCGTTAACCAAGTTCGCGGGGAGTACGAAGTCAGACATGAAGACTAATACCCTTTACAAGGCAACTATCTCTATGGCCGAGGGGTTCGGAAACTTTTACATCGACCATGTACCACGCCAGCAAAACGCGCATGCAGATGCACTGGCATCTCTCACTGCCTCTTTAGCCCTTCCAGCTGGAGTAGTAGAGAAAATACTTGTCTACAGCCATGACTTGTATTGCCCAAGAATCGCTTTTGAAGATCACCAAAAGCCGACAGGAGATTGTTAAGTCAAAGAAGCTCTTGAGTCGTCAGCCAGTCCAGAGCCTAGGGATTGGCGATTCCCTTACATTGACTATGCTTTGTACAGCATCCTCCCTAATGATCCCAAAGAAGCGTCCGCCATTAGAAGAAAAGCCCCCAAATTCTACTATAATGCGATCACGCGAACACTGTATCGTCGATCGCATGACGGGATCTTTCTCCGCTGTCTATCACGAAAAGAGGCGCAAGAGGTACTCAAAGAAGCGCATGACGGTATGTGTGGAGCTCATCAACCTGGTCCAAAGCTTAGGGATCGACTCTGAAGATTGAGATATTATTGGCCTAGGATGATCCCTGACGCCATCACTTATGCCAAATGATGTCACGCCTGTCAAGTCCATGGCGATTTTATCCATCAAGCACCAGGGTATCTTCGCTCTACAACTTCTACCTAGCCATTTGAGATGTGGGAGATGGACGTAGTCGGCCCTATAAGCCCACCATCATCCAAAGGACACCGGTTCATCTTAGCCATAACCGATTACTTCTCTAAATGGGCCGAAGATATCCCTTTGAGGGAAGTAAAGACATCTGATGTAATCAAATTCATTAAACATCACGTCATCTACCGTTTTGGTGTGCCACGACGAATTGTCCACGACAACGGGCTCCAATTCGTCAGTCAGGCTTTTCAGAGGTTCTGTAACAAGTTCAGAATTCAGAGTGTGTCCTCAACGGCATACTACCCAGCTGCTAACGGCCTTGCGGAAGCTTTCAACAAGACTATTGGAAAGCTTCTCAAGAAATTCGTCTCAAAAAGCCAACGTGATTGGGACGACAAATTAGGTGAATGCTTATGGGCCTATCGCACGACAGTACGAACCCCAACGAAGACTACACCATTCTCCTTGGTATATGGGTGTGAGGCTGTACTCCCATTAGAAATCCAAATCCCATCTTTACGAGTCGCCTTGACAGCAGAGATGACAAATGAGGAGAAACATCGACTGCGACTCTAAGAACTGGAGGCTTTAGATGATAAACATCTGCAAGCCCAATAGCAAATCGAGCTCTACCAAGCTCGAATTACTAGAGCCTTCAATAAGAAAGTTATGGAGCGAACTTTCTAGAAAGATGACCTTGTTTTAGCTGTCAGAAAACCTATGGTAATGACACATAAGATAAAAAGAAAATTTCAACCCAAATGGGAAGGACCATTTGTAGTGGAGTCGGTCTACTCAAATGGAGCATATCGCCTCATACCTCAGACGGTGATACGCTCATGATGCTAATCAACGGCAAATTCTTGAAGAAATACTACCCTTGATAGCACTCTTCCCCTGATCAAGTTAATACTGCACCTCTGATCAAAATTCCAGATCAAGAAGAGCTTCTTTCTTTTACTAGATAACATCACGGAAGATCAGTGTCAAGCTAATCGAGCACTGACTGCATCATGATGCATGATGTAAATACTGAGAAAGAAACAAAATGCGAAACTTTGGTTTTAGTTTAGTTAATCTTCTGATTGACATCCGATGCCTCCGACGGCCAAGGATAGAGGAAAATGTTGGTTTTAAGCCAAACATAAGTCTTCGACAACTCATCATGCTGAAAGGAATAGCATGGCTAGCCCAACTCAAACGGTAGTTGGTAAAGGCACACCAAATCCGTTGATAGCTGAGCGTTTGCTAAAAATCCTAGTGGTCTTGATCCCACTCTTTCCTCCAAAATCTCTTACCAATTCTCACCCACAGAATGGTAGGATCACAAAAAAAAATACCGGTGTTCATCTCCTTAATGAAATGAACTGGATTCTTCACGTTAATATTAAACCTCTGACAATGAAAAACTTCAATACTCCCCAGCGAGTACAAACTTTACTTGTCTCAACTCTATATGGAGCAGCAAGTCTTTAAATTTGTCAAGTTAACACTACACCTCTGACATTCTAAACTTCACTTGTCAATTCTCATCAATAAAATGACAAATCCTCAAAATTGCTCATAAACAAATCGACTACTGTCAGGTTAACATCACACCTCAGACAAATTACTGTTAAGTTTAACACTACACCTCTAATAGTGATTGAGTTGCTGCCAAGTTCAATATCAAACCTCTGACAGTTACTTTTCCTCAGGCTTTCATATCAAACCTGAGATGAGCGATGCTAAGTTTAACATCACACCTCTAGCGTCCAGTTCATTGCTAAGTTCATTAATACACCTATGACCATGACTTCCCTCGGATTTCCTTGTCGAAGTCGAGATGACCAATGCCAAGTTCAAAATTACACCTCTAGCATTACCCTCACTGTCAAGTTTAACATTACACCTATGATAGTGACACTTTCAGTTTTCCTGAATGAAGCTGAAACACTCTTGAGTCAAGTTAATATCACACCTCTGACTCACATCCTTGTCAAGTTAACATCACACTTCTGACAAGATTTAATTCAACCAGTTAAGTTAATATCACACCTATAACGGTAAAAGTTCTCCTAGATCCCCCGCGAGTCTAGTCTCATTTGTTATTCTTGTCAACAGAATAACAAGTCCACTTAAAAATATTGTTAGGTTAACATTACACCTCTAACAGTGTTTTCATTAAATCCCCAGCTGAGTCTTAGTCAAGTTAATACCAAATCTCTGATGAAAACTCATTTGTAATCCTCCGTGGGGGTATAAATTCCACTTGTCATTCTCATTTATACATTGGCAGGTCCACAAGAACTATCCTACTCCTGTCAAGTTAATATCACACATATGACAACATTCTTGAATTCCTGAAACAGGATTTTTCTTCAAACTTTGACTCGTTAAGATTATTATCACATTTTTAGCAAGTCAAAGGTCCTTACTTCTATTTGTCTGATTTTCAAAAAAAAAAAAGGAATTCAAGACATATAAGGAGACAAGAAAAAGTGTCACTTTTATTGATATTCAAACATATGAAAGTGATACAAGACGCTTTCTTGTACAATAAGATTGAGTGTTATAATAAAGGAGTACAAAGAAATCCCTCTCTCTCAGTAAAAGGTTGCACTCACTCCTTGAGGCATTTTCACCACTCCAAATACAAGAGTTTGGAAGAGCGCTGAAGAAAGGCTGAGCAATGTTGAGACGATCGGATGCTGATTACATCATGATGCATGATGTAAACATTGAAGGAGCCCATCGCTGACCGAGAACAATGGTGTTTCTCGAGGTCAAAATGCAGCAGAACCTTCTAATTCCACCCGACCAACTGGTGTGGGCCATGATCATTCGTTGATGAACATCTCCACCACCAGAAAGTCATCTAATGAGTATGAATTTTTCGTCGATGTCACTTCTGGGGGTAAGATTGGTGAAGGGAGGATCTGAGACCTTACAGGTGACGTCCTCTTTCCCGTGACCTGCAAGAGGACCAAACCCACCACCATATCCACTGTGACTATGACAAACCCGGGGGCACTACCGGTGCATCATGTCCAATAAGGCCTTGATAGATGTCATCAATCGCGCAAATCCTCCTCGCCCATGAACATGAGCCTTGATTTCTCCAATGCTCGGCCATCGAACAAGCTCGCTGGTCGAAATATTCTCCCAAGAGCCCAGCGAAGATGCAAAAGACTGACTGAGACCACCATAATCTGCAAGGAACAAAAACCAGAAGGTTAAAATTCTATTAAGGCAGAAACAGAAATGTAAAAGCAGACGCGGTTTGAAGTGGTAAACTTCAGACGTAGAAATGACCAGTACAGAAATTCTAAAGTTCTGTCAAGGTAACAGCATAAAAACTGAAGGGCAGACGCGGTTGAAGTTGTGCATTTCAGACGCGCACAGATCTGAACGCGGTCTGGTTTTAGACCCGTGTCCAAAATACGAGACGCAAGGTAGACCAGACGCAGAAGTCGCCACACCCACGTTTAAGAAATAGGGGTTACCACATCCAAGTTCAGAGGCCCCGAAAGAATTTAAATTCTTTAAGTCAAGAACCTCAAACGTGGACTTTGTGTACAAATCTCGCGTCTCAAGATCCAAGTACAGAGTTCATCACACTCGCATTCAAAGGATTTTGAGTTAAAATCCAAGGTCAATCGACTCGTGCTTCATCAAGAAGTCTAAAAGACGTGACTTTCGAATAACGGGCACATCAGTCAGACTTCAAGAGAAGATCAAGAGATCGAATCTCTTTGAGGGGCAAGAAAACAAAAACTCAGCGAGACTGAGTATTTCATAGGGACAAGCGGTTCCTACCCGCGGAAGAACCCTCTAGAGGTTGAACTTTATGCATCAAGGCGCAACCATAAAAGGTACTTAAAGCGATGCTTTTTGATCTTGAAATAAATTGGAGAAGATTAAAGGAAAGCATGAAAACTTTGAGTTCAGAAAGCATTGAAGCTTCGAGTTCTTACTGTTCATTGGAACACATCCCCTTGAAGGGAAGATAGACAAATTAAGACGAAGACCTTCAGATCGCATGCTTGCAAAGGAAAACAGTCTAGATGATCGACTGTTAAGGGGGTGAGGCCTATTTATAGGCAAGCCATAAGGCCTATAATTAATGGCGTAAAAATCAAAGCCATCAGCTTTAATTCCCGCACGAACATCAAGTCCAATAAGGAGCTGACGCGTGGATTGTCGCTTCGAAAAACATCGAAGGACACGAGTCCCCAATTGTCAACGCCGACTTGACATTTAAAGATCTAACAAGATTTTTAAGATGGGTTGCATTTGACGCTTAGGAGGCTGCTTCAGGCACAGACTCAAAGGTCGCGTCCTGAAACTCGCGTCCTGAAACCCGCATCCTTTCATGAACCCGACGACTGCGTTCCTTTCATTCCTATTGAAGGGGCCACGACTGCGTCTTCTGAAGTGGTCTATGTTAGCCCAAGGTTACAATCACCCGGTTGTTGAGTTTTGATGATTACAAAACATATATAGTTATTTGTACTAATCATATTTTAGTGTTTAAGTGTGTTTCAGGGTTCGAAGGATTCAAGATTTCTTCTTCCCTAAAGGTAGGTATTTTTTGACTCAAGTTGATTCGATTCGGGTTCAAGGATTCAAGCTTGCATATGGAGGAGCCCTAACTTGAAGAACTTGTAGTCACCTAGAATCTTTGTAAGAACTAGTTTGTTAAAGAATGAGGTTATGATAAGTTGGCTCAAGAAAACACACACACACTTTTCATTTTTTTTCAAAATACGGTTTTTGTTTTGGATATTTGAATTAGGTACATGTCTTGGTTGTTACACATGTCTTTAAATATTTTATATTTTTACATCTTGTTTATATCACATATACCAACCCTTATAGCATGCTACTTAATCATATAGCCTTTCAAAATTATTTTAAATTTTTTTCTAAGTTCAAATTTTTTCCTATAAAAATACTGGTTCAGGCCCTACGGTCGACCGGGCGGTCGACCGCATCTATTTTAGGCCTTATCGATCGACCGCACCGGTCGACCGGGCCTTGTGACTTTGGCGTGCACGTTTGTGCATGTCTGCCGGTCGACCGGACCGGTCGACCGACTGACTGACCCTTGCTCTCGGGTTTTGTCGGTCGACCGGGCCAGTCAACCGACAGAACAAATATCTGTTTTTGTTTAGACGCCGGTCGACCGACCGGTCGACCGTGTCCAACGGCTAGTTTGTCAGTTGGACTGCCGGTCGACCGACAGCCGCCAACAGCGCCAATGGCTAGTTTTTGAAAACTGATTTTCTGGATTTGATTGAGATGTTTATGTCAGCTATCTCTGAAATTTTGGAGGCTAATTCCTGACCTATTTACCTAGTCTAAATGATGATTTCTCATGGCAAATCCCTATAAATAGTTGGCATTGGTCCCTTGTTAAAATCAAGAAAAATTCCTATTATTTTCAAGTTTCCAAAAGAAAGAAAAGTTTTCAAAGCTCTCTCTTCCTAAGTGCATTCTTGGTTAAAGTTTTTCAGTGGTTTTCAAGCTTTTTCTTACTCTTTACAACTGAATTTTTCTCACTTCACTTCTTGAGCCAAAAATCATTCCCATTCTATAAGGAGTTATAAGAGAGAAGTTTGTGGTCTTTTTGATCACCTTGTTACTTGTATTTTCCTTGTGTTGAGATCCCTCTTGTGCAGAGGTTGAATTGGTGGGAGTTCGGTACTCCGGTCTTGTGTAGACCTCTTGTAATTCCCTTTGCGGATTTAGTGGAAATCCTTCACGGTGGTGGAGGCGGGGACGTAGAGCGGTGGCTCGAACCTCGAAACAAATTACTTGTGTTTGAGATTGGTTTCCTTATTATTTTTTATTGCTTTACATTTTTATCTTGTGATACCTCTTGCTTGCACTTCATTGCTTCCATTTCATTCACTTGCATTTTTCAGTCTTTACTCATCTCAACAAGAAAGCAATTACGCGCCTCAACTCATAATCTAGAGGAATCAAAGAGAAGTTTTAGAGACCTTCACGGGGAATTCGGCTTCAATTTCTTGTTTTGAGTGACCGGTTGCATCATACATACATACTTATTTTAAAAAGATCATTAGATTAGCATTAACACCTATTCACCCCCCTCTAGGTGTTTTTCAGTCTAAAGTCGTTTCTCTTCAACAAGCTGGGTTCACCGAATTGCGTCTTGAGTTCACACCAATTCATAAGACTTAAAAGCTGCGTCCTAAAGTCCGCGCCCTCATCAACCAGCTGAGGCTCGCGCGCCATTCTTAGGGGGCCCAAAATCACACCTCTACTGTAAGATGAAAGCCACATCTCTATCATAAATTCAACACAGCCTGAGTTTGTGCCCTATCAAGGGACCAGAGAAGCGTCTCTATTGAGCCAATGCCGCGTCCGCGTCAACTAGCTGAGATTCGTGCGTCAGTCTTGAGGAGCCCAAGACCGCGTCTCCACTACATCCGAAATTCTGCATCCTGACAGAATCAAGGGCCGCGTCCATGGATCCGCGTCCTTCCATAAGTATGAAGTCCGCGTTCCCTTTACTGAAGAACACAATTCGTGTTTCAGAATAACGCCTTTTTGTCTTTGAGCCAGAGCCGCGTCCTTATCAAACAGAGAATTTCGCGCGTCTTCCTTGGTGAGCCTGAACGGCGTCTCCGTTAGTGAGTCAGAGTCACGTTTCCCAGAATCGTGTCTCCACTACAAATGAAAGCCGCGTCTCGCTCAAGAACTCAGTTCAGCCTGAGTTTATTATTCATGGTCGACTAAAGACGACGTTTTCACAAACAGTCAAGGATTACGGTTATGAAAATTGAGCTCATCTACAACCAACAAAGAATTTGAACGGATAAAGATGAAACAAAACTTTGAAAACTTTTATTATTTAATTCAAAAATGATAAAAGTAATACAGACACTCTTATTTGACAAATGGAGTGTTACAAAAAAAAGGGGGGACAATGCAAAAAGGAGAAGGCTAGTAATCCTGCTTCGCCAAAGAACGGATTTGCTCCCGAAGGCGATGCATCTCGTGCTGACGTGCCCTTTCAGCCTCCACCAGAGCTTGGACCCGCAGCTCCTCCTCAGACAAAAATCTCTTCGTAGCCAGTCGCGCCTGAAGAGACTGCAACTTGGAGGAATGAGCAAAAAGTTTTCTTGAACCTGTGTCCTGGCAGTTTCCAGCTCTTCCAGCCTTTTTCTAGCAGCAATAAGTTTCTGCTCATTGGTCTCGATCAAGGCTTGCGCCCTAGCAATGATAATTCGAGCGGTGGTGATAACTTGCTCTGCACTCTGTATGACGATTTCAGATTCCTTGGAATCGCCAATCAGTCTTTGATGGTCAGCTTGAAAATGCTGAAGATGGCGGGCCTCTTCAGCTATTTGCTCCTCCATCTCCTTTCGCTCATGTTTTTGAGAGGCAAGAAGCTTACTCAGTGTCGATTGAGCCTCATCCATTGAGCCAGCATTCTCCAGGGTCTTGAGCTCCTTCAGGTGACTCCCCAGCTACTCAACCAGCATCAGACATGCCCTAGCCTGCGAAGGACTCCCAGTATGACCAGTGTTTTCGATCTATTTTTGAGAAGTATTCGGGTAAATTCGAAAGAACTGCCCCCAGAAAGGATCAGGTCAACACAGGACCTCATGGAAGCAAAAAATTATTGCACCATTTGACGTGCTAGCTCTTCCATGATGTCGTGAGCTGGAGATAACCCTACTGATGTACTCCCGGACCCCCTTTCCATGACAGGATGAGAGACGGGAACCAGTTCAACTTGCGCAGGGGTGAGGCCGACAATAGGTTCGTCAGACACTGAGGTAGTCACCGATACCTCCGGGACAGTTATTGTTGTAGCAGCTTCCACTGCAATAGAAGCAACAGCAAACTCTACGGCACTGGGTTCCCTGGCCAAAGTTTGAACTGTGCTATCTTCTGCGCCGATGCTTGCCGCAGGATCCTCTATTTGAGCTACCCCAGTACTCTCTGCAAACCATAACATTAAATGTCAGTGGTAACGATAAAAAGGAGAAAATCCAATACGTCAGTATTCTCTTACCAGGTTGAGGATCTGAAGATGGCAAATCCCTGAATAGGTCACGTGGGGATGAGGCCTCCCTGACCTCGGCGGTTGCACCTTCTTGAGGCATCCCGATAGCAGGAGCCTCAAGGCCCTCCTACTGGGCTAACTCTTGGATCATCTCCTCAATATGAGAAGAAGTTGTGGCTTCACTACCGGCAGCCAACCCTGTAAAAGAAAGTCAAAAGGAAATGTTAGAACTCAATCCTAACTTAATCGGGAACCAGTTCAAGAAGACAAAGAAAATGCCTTCAGTAGCAGCAATCAATGCTATCGGCGAAGCCGTCACAGGGTCATATCCCTGTATCTCTTCTTTTGAGATATGCGAGAATTTACTCGTATCAGGAAGAGTAGGTTCATCACCAAAATCGACTTCTTCACAAGAATAATATCCATGTTCATCGGACGATGAAGACGATAGCGCAACACAAGAGGTCTCCACAGTCGAGACCTTACTACCAAATACCCCAGCAGTAGGGCTGGGATCAATAATCCGCGAGGCGGGCATCAATACACTGGGAGACCCAGGCTGCTGTACTTCCAATCTTCTCCCATGAGCTGAAGAAGATTCAGGCTGAGTTGAGACCCCCGGAATCTCAACGTCATCCTTCCCCACCAAGTCAACTTCGGGTCGCTCGACCTCTTCAGCCATATTGGCTCACCCGCGAGTTCTCCCTCTTCCAAGATCACGGGGCCCCTGCTGCGTAGACCGCGAGGACGAAGGATGGGGACTTCCTCTTCCTCTTCTTCCTCCTCCCCCTGCTCTTCAATACCAGGAGGAACTACTATGGTCATCGAAGCTTTAGCCTCCGATTCCCTTCTAGCTTTCTTTGGGACAGGCTCACCCTTGGAAGGGAGCCGCGGGAACGTTTGGACACAGCTTGTCGACTCTTTTTAACAGGCTGCCCTTTAGGTGCTGCTGCATGATTGGTAGTGAAAAGTGCATTTTTATCATTATATTTACCATCACATTTTCATATTTATTCCTATAATTCTGCACATTTACTAATATTTTATGATTTATTGTGTGCAGGCCTTGAGTATTGAATTAAATAAAGAATTAAAGCTTAATGAAGCCCAAAAGCCCATATCCAAGCCCAAGTCCAAGCCTAGGTGCAAAAGTGCAATTATAAGAAGTCAAAAGTGCAAATACAAATTGTAAAAATTGCAAATGCTACAAAGAGGGAAAGGATAGAATTCTATTCAACCCTAAATGCTTGGTGGATGAGGATAAATAAGAGTGCAAGGATGAGATTCGTTTTTGAAGGGATTTGGATTTAGGGTAACTTGATTTCTAAGTTATCTCAAAAATTCAAAATGAAGAGTCAAGATGCAGCTTCCAGAAGGAAACGCCCAGATGGACGGACCAGAGGAGGCCACGCGCAAAAGCGCGTGGCCAGCCGCCACACTTTGGCCGCGAAAACGCGGCCCAAGCCGCGTTTCCGCGGCAGTCCTGCCTTATCCCGTTACCAGCTTTCGTGGAGGAGTCGTTCTGGGACTCTACTTCCTTCTGCACCTATAAATACCCCTTCAGTGCAACCGAGAACGTCGTCCAGCGAAATACAGAGCAAAAAATTAGGGTTTTTAGGCTTTCTTCTAGTTTAGGTTTTCTTTTCTCTTTTGTAATTTTTATTTTTCCTTTTTGTAACTGAGAGGAGAGGATGTTTTCATGGAGGAAGGAGATCTACTTGTACTGAGGGTGACAATTGTGTAAGTTTTGCTCTTCTTCCATTGTTAAATAAATCGAATCAAGGTTCGTTTTCGTTCTTTTATTGTTTTTGTTCTTTTATTCTTGTGTTATTGTGTTATTCTCTCTAATGTCTTGCAAACCATGAGACCCAATTGCTTCGAGACTGCTTAGCCGAAGAAGAGCCCTTGATGGCCTATGGAGATGAACAAGCCTTCTTTTGCTAGTCTTTTATTTTTGTAGTGTAGATCGCGAAGGTGGAAGATCCTATACGCCATACTTGCAAGCCTTCAAGGACAAGGTAAGTCGTTGCAAACGGATCAAAGGTAAGCAGGGCAGAAGAGGTAGGTAAGTGTTTCTTTTATTTTCTTTATTTTCTTTTATTTGTATAGATTAAGTCACCAACATCTCTCCAATTTCTTTCACACTTTTCATTATATATACCATTGTTAATAAGAAAATACATAAAAAAGAGATAACTTACTTAAACGCTTCCATCGCTAGTCTCTCCCTGAGGATCACGACCCGCATAGCCTTTGCTATAGTGGATAGTATTGAGCACCTCGCACACCTTTACTTCTCAATCTAAACTTCATTATTTTGTGTGCAGGAAAATCTCAATCAAAATTTTGGCGCCGTTGTCGGGGAGGGACGGTAAGTTATTCTCTAATAATAAAAAAAATTATTAACTAATTCGTTTATTCTTTTCTGTTTGCAGGTTTGGAGAACAGAAAAACAACAGCAGAAGTGGACATATAGCAACTCTGTGCCTCTGCCCTAGAAGACAGAGCATTAGAGCGTACTATAGTGCCGCGGATCCGCGGCAATAGCCGCGGAAACGCGGCCTTAGTAGTGAACTACTAACTGCAATTTCTGCAGGTTGCTAAAAAGTGCAAGATTTGTTTTCTGCTCTGTTAAAATTTGTTCTGTGATAAACCTGTATACTGCTAATTAATTCAACAGTAAAATATTTGTTGTAAAAGATAAAAATTGATTAGACGTTTGCATCCTAGGCACGTGTCTTTTCAATTCCTTTATTTTACTGTTGAAGAGTGCTGGAGCAAGTACGTTCGCATTTCATGTAGAATAGGACTCATCTCTTGGTTGATTTTCATGCTTTGAGTGAATCTTATTTACATATTTTGTACACTTGCACAAATTTATTCTAAGGGCATAACCCATTAACAAGATAAGGTGGGGATTTCATCACCCTTTCTTGGCCCAAAAATCAGATTCCAAGCACTCACTAACCCAAGCCTAATTAAAATTTAGTAGACGTTGGCCCTAGGGACATCTCGGACTCAATTAGGAGATATCCTAAGGGGGAACAGTGCTGGAAGTTGACTTCTGCCAAATCAGTGTCTAGGAAGGGGATTGAGGGCCGAAAGCCCGAAGATTGGTGGTTATTTAATTAAGGAACGTCTTTGACGGAAAACCTCCCACCACTCTTGCCCTGACCTGGCTGATTAACTTGTGGTCAAAGTCTGCACCCTACCTCCTGTGGACAGTCTAACCAGTTAGGAGTCGTCTAGGTCATAGGTCTACCCTAACTTAGGTTAGAATTTTTTCTTTTTTGTTTGTTTGTTTTTTTTTATTTGTTTGTGTTGGTGTGATATGGCATATAATAATAATTTTTCCAACTTTAATCCATATTACACACCTAACTCTTTTTCGGATATTACCAACCCGGCATATCACAACTTTGACCAACCTAGTGTGCCGGAATGGTCTTATCCGAATGACTATAACCCATACCCCCCATCTTATGACCATAATTTTCATACTTTCAACTCTTCACAGAGTTCATGGGGTTTCGATTCCCCAGAGTCCAATTTTCAACCAACTTGTCCTCCGTCTCCACCCTGTCCACAATATTCCCAAGATTCATACTCAGATCCACCCATTCAGAATAGAAAACCATCTATCCGGGAAATGATGAGTATGCACGAGTCCAAGCAACAACCACCATCAATCTTAGACATGATGATGCGTGAGTCCACCGACTCACAACTTCATCACGATTACACTTCCTCTTTCCAAGTCCAATCACAAAAGAGGCTTGAAGCCATGACTCAGGCTAGATTAGCTCGTGAGCATGAACTAGATATGATGGTTCAATCTTTGCGTTCTCACCGTCCGGCCAATTCTGATATCGCTGACCACTCTCTTAGAGCCGACGAACCAAGTTGCTTTGGACAACAAGATTCTAATTCAGTGCCATCATGTGAACTTGCCGAAACTTCAAATTTTGATAACTTGGCAAGTTTTTCCTTTCCCGAAATAGAACTTGAGCATGAATATGATCATGATCTTCCACCCGGTGATTCAATTTTATTTACTGACTCAATAATGACTCCAGTGTCTCCACCTGATTTTACTTTTCCCGAGTCAACATTGGATCCTGTGCCAATTCATCATGAATTTGAATCACCCATTTTTGATGATCATATTGAACTTGACCAATTGTGCAATTTTGAAAGTCCCATGGATAAATTGGCAAGTTCTCATTTTTATGATATTGAGCTGAATGAGATATGTGACCTAGATTCTCAAATCTGTGATCAAGTTCAAATTCCCGAATCATTGTTGACTCCTGTTTTGTTACCCGACTTAGGTAATATTTTAGAGTCAGTTTTGGTTCCCACACCTATAATTCCTGAACTTGAATCACCAATATTGAGTCACATTCCATTATGAGAAGAATATTGTGGACTTGAGCTTCAACTTATTGATTTGGACCCACTTCCTGAACCTAGCCCGACTCCTGAACCATTACTTGATTTAAGTTTCTTTCCTGAGTCGGTATTCGTTCCCATACTTCCCACGTCCAAGTCAATAATTCCATCTTTTCATACTCCATTTTGGGACAAGGAGGTTGACACAATTGACTCTGAAATTTATTATGAAATTTGGAAATTTGATGGGGTGGAAATTTTAAAAAATAATTATACATACATTTTAGTGGGTTATATAAGAAAAATTTCTGGTGGGTTTCACCAAATATTATGTTATCTTGATTGGGTAGCAACGCTTGGCCCAATTAGACCACCACCAGAACCACCACCTTAAGGTAACTTCTGCCTTCCCTTCTTCTTTTTCATGCATATATGCATTCATTCATACATTGAGGACAATGCATGAGATAAGTGTGGGGGTGGGCTTTACTAACATACTAACATAGTTAGAAACTAACAAAAATTTGCTAATAAAAAAAAATTTCTAAAAAAATAATAATTATAAAAAGGACAATATTTTGACGTATCTTTTGAAAGAAATCTAAGTTAGTCTTAAAAATTAGGAAAATCATGATTAAGATTTCTAAAAACTTGGTCAAAATAAATAAATTGTTGAATTTTTAGGTATAGGAGGAGAAATTGAATAAGTAGTTAGTCTTAATTTTTACCTTAATGAAATGTGCATACTTAATGCATATCTAGGATTCTAAGACAAAGACCTTTGTGCCTTCTTAAAAAAAAATCACTAATTAAGCTGGATACATGTGCTTCAAGAAGCATAAGTATTCACGCCAAAAGGTGAGTTCTAAATAAAATAAAGTCCTTAGTTTTGTGGCCTAGTTCACTCGAATTTGAGTCCGCGGGGTGTTTTCTCACCTGGTGCCCTAAAGCCGACCAGTTTGGGAGTCATCGACTTTAAGTTCGCTACATGGGTGGACTAGAAAGCCTAAGGAAACTAAGAAAAATTACTCATATATGTATTAACTCATCTAATAGTCAATTAGTTAGGTATGAGAGCCTCAAGAAGCCTTCATGCTTACACGAAAGAAAATTAGATGAGTTATACATTTTAAAAAAAAAAGAAAAAAAATATTATATTAACACATCTAATAGTCAATTAGTTAGGTATGAGGGCCTCAAGAAGCCTTGATACTTATACGAAAGAAAATTAGATGAGTTATAAAAAAATAATAATAATAATAAAGAGGCATGAGAGTCCAAGTTAAGGAATTCCTAGTAAAAATCCATAAGGATGCATATGATTTTTGGTAACGAAAAAGACTATACAAACATTCAATTTTGACCCTTACCTAAAAAGGATAACAACTTACTTTATAAAGACTAAGTTTAAGAATGAATAAAAATGAGGATCCTAAAAACTTATAGATTACTTAGTCTTTTCAAAAGTATTTCAAATATTTTCCTTTTTATGGATTTTGTGGGTGTAATCCGCTGAAAACCTCACGAGACAACACTCGTCCTCTAGGGTAACCTAGAGGTTTAATGGCTTGTTGCACGTGCTAAGTGCAATCATGATTCCTACGAAAGTGAGTTAGGTTAGATTAATTTTTCTTTTCTTTTCTCTTTGATTTTTACTCGAGGACGAGCAAAAAGATAAGTGTGGGGGTGTGATTGGTAGTGAAAAGTGCATTTTTATCATTATATTTACCATCACATTTTCATATTTATTCCTATAATTCTGCACATTTACTAATTTTATGATTTATTGTGTGCAGGCCTTGAGTATTGAATTAAATAAAGAATTAAAGCTTAATGAAGCCCAAAAGCCCATATCCAAGCCCAAGTCCAAGCCTAGGTGCAAAAGTGCAATTACAAGAAGTCAAAAGTGCAAATACAAATTGTAAAAATTGCAAATACTACAAAGAGGGAAAGGATAGAATTCTATTCAACCATAAATGCTTGGTGGATGAGGATAAATAAGAGTGCAAGGATGAGATTCGTTTTTGAAGGGATTTGGATTTAGGGTAACTTGATTTCTAAGTTATCTCGAAAATCCAAAATGAAGAGTCAAGATGCAGCTTCCAGAAGGAAACGCCCAGATGGACGGACCAGAGGAGGCCACGCGCAAAAGCGCGTGGCCAGCCGCCACACTTTGGCCGCGGAAACGCGGCCCAAGCCGCGTTTCCGCGTTTCCGCGGCAGTCCTGCCTTATCCCATTACCAGCTTTCGTAGAGGAGTCGTTCTGGGACTCTACTTCCTTCTGCACTTATAATACCCCTTCAGTGCAACCGAGAACGTCGTCCAGCGAAATACAGAGCCAAAAATTAGGGTTTTTAGGCTTTCTTCTAGTTTAGGTTTTCTTTTCTCTTTTGTAATTTTTATTTTTCCTTTTTGTAACTGAGAGGAGAGGATGTTTTCATGGAGGAAGGAGATCTACTTGTACTGAGGGTGACAATCGGTGTAAGTTTTGCTCTTCTTTCATTGTTAAATAAATCAAATCAAGGTTCGTTTTCGTTCTTTTATTGTTTTTGTTCTTTTATTCTTGTGTTATTGTGTTATTCTCTCTAATGTCTTGCAAACCATGAGACCCAATTGCTTCAAGACTGCTTAGCCGAAGAAGAGCCCTTGATGGCCTATGGAGATGAACAAGCCTTCTTTTGCTAGTCTTTTATTTTTATAGTGTAGATCGCGAAGGTGGAAGATCCTATACGCCATACTTGCAAGCCTTCAAGGACAAGGTAAGTCGTTGCAAACGGATCAAAGGTAAGCAGGGCAGAAGAGGTAGGTAAGTGTTTCTTTTATTTTCTTTATTTTCTTTTATTTGTATAGATTAAGTCACCAACATCTCTCCAATTTCTTTCACACTTTTCATTGTGTATACCATTGTTAATAAGAAAATACATAAAAAAGAGATAACTTACTTAAACGCTTCCATCGCTAGTCCCTCCCTGAGGATCACGACCCGCATAGCCTTTGCTACAGCGGATAGTATTGAGCACCTCGCACACCTTTACTTCTCAATCTAAACTTCATTATTTTGTGTGCAGGAAAATCTCAATCACTGCACTTGATCCCATTCCTGCTTCCCCTCCTGTTTCCCTCTCGGCTGCCCGATATTCGTCCATACCTTGCATACGTTTATTGGACTCCAACTTGTCCTTATAAGACGCTTTGATGCTCTTAACGCAAGAGGAATTTACTCCGAATCCAGGCATCCTACTAGTCAGGGAGTACCAGGTGCAGAAACTGAGGCTGGTATAACAATTGGGCGTCTTGTGAGGCAAGCTGAAAATAGCTTTTGTCCCCCCAGCTATATTGTAGTACCATGCCCAAGCACCTTCAAATAAATTTCTGCTGAAGCAGAGGCCAGCGTTGGGGTTGCCCATATATAGTTGATCATAGCCGAACTGTCGAGCGAAACGACTCGGCATGTAAGACTCGATCGTACATGAATTCCCTTGCCGAAAGATCAGATATCTAGGCCGAATATTAATCAACCACCAGAAGACTCCCGATGGCAGCCTCGTAAAATTATCTGGTCCTGTAAGGTTGGCGAATTTCTCCCCGTAAGACGCACCAGCGATCTCGGGGAAGCAACAGTCGAGCTGATAATTCAAAGCGTTCAGAATACACTTCCGAACAAAGAACATGTAGTAGTTAGACCAGTTCAAATTTTTCAGCTTCTGCACGAAGGGGACAAAACCTGCAGAAGGAGGCACCTCCGTCATCAGTGAAGGGCAGTACATAACGTACCAAACCATCAAGTACGTATATGGAAGCTCGATCCTGGGGTTAGGGGTCTTCACTCTCGGACTTCCCTCCGAATCAACTTCTGGCCTGCCCTTGGAGCCGACAATGGCCTCCACTTGGCACAGGCTTTTAACCAGAGCCCGTAACCCACTCTGAATTCTAGCCACCATCGCCGGAAGGAGAGCGATAGACTTTTCGTAGGTGAGCAAAACCGCCGGGTACACCACATCGGCAACAATTACTTCATGTGGCAATGTTGGCACCACACAACGTTCCAGCCACAGCATAAGGAAGCCCGCCAATAAGGCCCGGTCAGAAATGGGAACTCGGGCCTGGTGATGAAAACTTTCAAAGACTGTATCAGGTCTGAAAGTATCCTTGTTCGACTCAGTGGTGTATGAGCTTGCAGAGGCATCGATCCTCTCAGCAATTTCCTCATCAGTGCAAGGGGCCAGAATAGTCACCGGGCTTTCCTTCTCATTTATGCCATTGAGCAGATAGCTCGCCCAGGACATCTTCTTGACAACCCTGTTGCTCCAGGAGGATATTTGGCCGCAGATGTGAAAGTGGCACAACACTTCCCAATATGTCTCATACACCTAAGGGTCCTCTTTCTTCAGGAGGTGAAGCTCCTCAGAAGTCGGCACGTATTCTTCATAAGGGGCATCTCCCATAACAAGCCCCGAGACTTCATGCAGTTCATGAAGAGCTAGCCCTATCTCTCCGACTGGAGTAAAAAATGTGCCCGTCAAAGGATTATAATGCTCCAGGACACCATAAAAATTGTGGGAGCTTTGCGGGAGGCCATACTGTACGGCCCTGACCAAGTGATATAACTCCACCTGCTGCAGCAGAGCCCCAAGCTCAACAAGAATAAATCCAACCATCCTATCCCACCAGGATTTGTTGGTAGAATGAACCCACCCGAGCAGACGAAAGTCGACGGGAAAATCACCCCTAACTTTCATAAACTGGTTGATGAAAGTAGCGCCAAGCTGAGGGGTTTCTCCTCTTGGATATTCAGATCTGACCAACACGGAAATAAACTAAAGAGCTCTTTCCCATGGCCAGCAGAGTGTATCTCTTTAGCACCTAATCTGCCGAGAGAGACGCCAGAGACAAAACGGGAAAGATCCTAATCTATCGCACGATGAATGGACATGTGCTGAAGATAGGACAAGGAATACATCCTCTCTATATTGGGAAGAAATAACCTCCTGTCCCCCATCTGACGGAGCCACTTATAATCTCCGTCATGCAGAATCCTATCATCCTCGTCAATGGCGTCACCGAAGAGGAAAGCAGGCTTCCGTAACGGAGTGCGGGAATCCGTCTCGAACAGCCCATCGGAGATAATCTCCCGAAGGGTCACCATGCTGGTTTTGGAGATTCTCTCCTTCCGCTCCTTGGACTTACCAGTAGTCACAGGCGTGGTCCTCTGAAGCGCGAAGGTCAGATTACGATCGGCGCAACCTACGTGTCCAAAGTAGCACTTCTTGGACAAGGGGTTGGAAGAGTATCGCACTGCAAGGAAGACAACATTCTAGTCAGAAATCTGAAAGAAAATGGCTAGTTATGCAAAATTCAAACGCAAGAGTGAATCCAGACACGAAAATCAGCAAAATTCGCGTCTAGACTCAAAAATGTGAGGCTTGCATGAAGCCCGCATTTCAAAATCCAGAACTTAGAAAAATTTTTAAGTATCAGACTCAGACACGAGACTCAGTAAAACTTGCGTCTGATCTTACAAGACGCGAGAATCACAAGAAGTCTGAGTCTGAACTCCCCACACTTAGAAATATTCTAAGCACTGAGTTCAAAACGCAAGGCTAAATGAGGCCTGCGTTCAACGAACAGATACAGACTCAATTTGATGAACCAAAGACGCGGAGGTCGTTAAACCCGCCTCTCGCCTGTCAATTCAAGAACGCGTCTGAAGATCAAACATGGGCATGCGTGGCAGTTCACATTTAAAAGAGACTTAAGAGTTAAAAGAACTCTATAAGCCCCTTCAATGGCAGAAATCAGGTCAGATGATTTTACTACCTGAAATGGGGCCTCCTACGTGGAAGGACCACCCATTTGAGTCGCCGGAGCGACAGCGCTCAAGGACGAGGAAACAGGCTTGGTCTTCGGCGCCATTCCAACCGAGAGATCGGTGTTGAAGACGGTGAAAATGGAAAAAAAGCTTCAAGCTTTTCTTAACCATAGAGATAATGATCAGCGAAGAAGAAAAAAGAGTCTAATGATGACTCTTGAAAGACTGTTATCTTTTATAGGCACAGTGATCCGGAGAGATACGCGGCGCTTGGCTCGAGGCCTAATCCCCTCCTGACACGTGGCGTGCATATTAAATGTAACGCAAAATTCGCGCGCCAAAGGAAAGATGTCCCCTCAATTTCGCCGGACAGATGGCAACGCGCCCAAAGCACGGATTCATGTTTAACAAAAATCGCGTCCCTCCAAAAAGTCGCGCCTCTTCAGCAAGGCCAAAGCCGCGCCTAGTTAACAGAGTGAGAGCTGCATCTTCATTTCAAAGATCGCGTCCCTCCAAAGGCCGCATTTCTTCAGCAAATTAATAGATGCGTCCCTACTCTGAGTGAGGACTGCGTCTCTAAAGCAACATGACCCCTGCGTCTACAAAACTTGCATTCAGTCTTTTCTTCTGCAAATCAGTTCAAATAGTACACTGGCATAAGCAGACGACTATTTACCCTTGGTTCAAAGTACACCAACAACCAGCTCAGAGCATTGAGGAGGTCTGAACTGCGTATCTAGACACTCACTACAATCATCTCTGGTGACTTCAAAGGGTTTTACAGTACACTCATAAAGACTATACTCCAGATGCGACCAAGCTCAGAGTATCTCAAATGATTGTCAGTCCAATCATGAGAAGTATGTATTCAACCAGAGTCCAAAGTATTTCAAAATCCGTCTCAGTCAAACGCAGAATATCGAAAACTTTGGAGGGGGTTCTGTAGGCTGTCTAAAAATTACTGAAGACAAGTCATCCAAAAGCAGAATCCAAACTCCAGACGCAAGGCTAATCATTGCCACCAGCGCAGCACCAAGACGCGGGGTTGAACCCGCATCTCAACATCACTGCAAGGACCAAGAGACGAGGGTTGAAACTCGCGTCTCAGCATTATTGCAGTACCATGACGCGGAGCCCAAAGCCCGCGTCTCACGTGAAGCTTGACGCAAAATTAGAAGCTCGCGTTTCTCAAGCATCACTTCAATGGCAAGATGCAAGGCTCAAAACCTGCGTCTCAGTTATAACTGCCCTCATTACTGGGTCAATTACTGCCCACGTAATGAAGGAGTTAACCCCCATTGTGGAGCATTTTTAGGGGACATGTTCACCCGTGAAACCTCTATAAATAGCCTAGTTTGCTACGAAAAGGAGTCGGATAATTCTTGGTCAAAAGAACTTCGATTGTAAACCGTATAAACACTAAGATTTCCAGCTGAAAAGAAAGAGAGAGTTCAACTCTTCTAGCAACTTGCTGCGTATAAGTTCGTCTTTACCTACACTCTCTTTGAGATCCTTGGCAGACAGAAGCTGTGTTACTTCGTCTACCATCCAAAGAGAAGATTCCCAAAAGGTCCTGACGTTCATCCGGCCAACGAATAACAAGATTCACTTTCCTTCGCCACATAAAGAACCCGGCACTAAATAAAGGGGAGGTTCGAGCTTGAATATCTCCCCTCTCTTGTAAGAGGATTATTAATCCGCTGTAACTTTCTTTATAATCAAATAAATAATTTACTTCTCGATCTTCAATTTTCCACCAAACACACCGCAATGAAAGAATTTCACTAAAAATGATCCCGCAAGAAAACTCGGTGCTGCAACCTACAACAAGCTCACTCAAGAACTCTTGCACTCGCAAGTGCCTCACTTGTTCCCGCAAGAACAACACACGCGAACCTGCAAGCTCACCGAGGCCGCAACCTCTACAACTCCTCCAAATACAAAAGTGAAACACTTGGTGATCACTTCTCTTGATCATCAACAAATACTCTCACAAATAAGGATCCTATAGGATGGATATAGCAATGAAAAGTTCAAGCTTGTGTGAGAAAAATAGATAGATGAGAAACTAAAAAACTTAAGAAATCTTTTTAAAAACTTATTATGCAAACTAAAACTATCACATAACGTATAATGATTGAGGTTGGACCTGCGCACAAAAATATGGTATTTCAGATTTTAAGATTAAGAGTGCAAGTTACTCAATTCTACCGCAATAGTAAGTGGCTATGCGGGTCGTGATCCTCAAGGAGGGACTAGCGATGAAAGTTTTTTAGTAAGTTCTCTTTTAGGCTACAAAGTATGGTTAAAGTTCTTCTTTAGTTCTTTAAAAGAAAAAGGAAAATTGAGTTAACGTTAAATTAGGAAGAAGATGATATAGTAAGAAGATGGAGAAACTAGAAATGATATGTACAAATAAATGGAAAAGAGTGATGAAAGAGGTGGTAGATTGTGGTGTTCTAAACTAAAGAATAAAAAGAAAAGAATCTAAAAGTTACTTACCTCCTTTGGCCAAATGCTTACCTTGAATCTTTTGCAATGAAGTTACCTTGAAGTGAGGCGATCAATGTATAGCCCATAAGAGTTGATTCCCGTCTCCTCCACATTATATCATCAAGACGTTGCAAGTATGAAGTGATAAAGAATGAAACTCAAAATCCATCGTCATGAGCTATGGTGGCACCAGCAAAGGCAATGCTCTTTCGATGCTTTAAGACTCACTTGGATAGCAATTGGTACCAAAAGAAGAAAAGTAGAGAAGAAGAAGAAGAATAAAAACAAAGTACATACAAAAGAAAAACTACAGATTCGATTTTATAACAATAAGAGAAAAGAAGAAAGTCTTACACCGGTGTCACTCTCAGCACAAGCTTCGTTCTCATTCTCCTATGAAACTCTGATCTCTTCTGATTTACATAGATTAAAACTGAAAATTACATGAAAAGAAAAACAAAAACCTACACTAAAAAAAATGGAAAAGTGGACTAAATCCTATCTCTGCATGGTCGTCCCCTATAGGCTCTGAAAATCCCAGTATTTATAGGCAAAACCCAACCTATGAGAGCGTATGAAGATAGGGGGAGCAAACGCTTTCCCTAACTCTCTAACAAAGCCGCGGAAACGCGGCTTTGGCCGCATTTCCACAGCCAGGATGTGGCCACGTGGCCACACACTGTTGGTGGTGCTCCTCGACTTCTCGATTTGTAATTATCTTCAGCTAGATTTGCAATTTAAGTCTGAAATTTTTACGAAATGGCCTTTGATCCTTGGCTTCAACCGATCGATTTGTAGGGATTTGTTCTAATTGGTTTTCAACCAATCTGAACCGACCTGATCTGTCCTGATTTACTGAGTTCGAATTAATTCTGATTTAATTCAGAATTTGATGGGCTTTTGGGCTCATTTCTCTTCACTCTCCTTTAGGAATGGGCCTACAAAATAAATTAAACATTTAATTAGAAAAAAGCAGAGTTTATTCTATAATAAGTATGAGAATATGATAATAAATATACAATATTAGTGACCAATACACCCCCATACCTATCTTTTGCTCGTCCTCGAGCAAAACAACTAAACTATACTAAGGATTATTAGACCACTTTCGCAGGTCACTCGATTACACTGAGCATGTGCAACAAGCAGTTAAACCTTTAGGTTTCCCCTAGAGGACGAGTTTTGTCTCGTGAGGGTTTTCAGTGGATTACACCCACAAAATCCGTAAAGAAAGAGAAAAATATTAATATTTTGATAACACATTTTGAAAGAAAAATATTTGAAATATTATTTTAAGTTTTAAGTAATCTATAAGTTATAGGAAAATCGAATTTTTCATTCCTAAACTTAGTCTCTATTCAAAAATTTGTTATCAATCAAAGTAAGGAGTCAACTTGTACTTCTCATCTAGTCTATTACCTTACCCTAAGTCATATGCACCTTGTGACCGTGAAAATTTTGACTAAGGGTTTCTTTAACTCTAACTCTTATGCCTTATATATATATATATATATATATATATATATTATATATATATATATATATATATATATATATATAATATATATATATATATATATATTTGTGGTATTATTCCTTAGTTCTATTAGGCTTTCTAATCTGCCCAGGTAACGAGCCTTTAATCGATGACTCCCAAACTAAACGGTCTTAGGGCACCGGGTGAGAAAACACCCCAAGGACTTAAGGACTCAAGCAAATAAGGCCACAAAACTAAGGACTTTATTATATGAATCACTTTTAGGCGTGAATACTTATACTTTATTAGGCACAAATGCCCAGCTTAATCAGAGGATATATATATATATATATATATATTCTCAAACTTATCTAATCATCTTTCGCATAAATACTGAGGCTTGCTTAGGCCAAAGCACCTAGCTAATCAATAATTAGATTTGTTCATCTTTCATAGATATATTATTATTATTTTTCTTTTTTCTTTTTATTTTTTATAAGGCATAAGAATATTTGTTTTTGACCCTAAGTGTGTAAGAGTATAAGGTGTGCATATTTCTTCAAGGTAAGGATCTAGACTAAATTACTTTCACGAACTTTCTTCTTATCCTTAGAAATCAAACAAATAATCTTATTTTGACCAAGTCTAAGAAATCCTAATTATGATTTTCCTATTCCTTAAAATTGACTTACTTTCTTACAAAAAATATGTCAAAATATTGTTTCTATGTTCAAAAAGTTTTTAAAAGTAAAGAAAATGTTAATAATTATATATTTTTTTAATAAAAGAAAAACCTAAGTTATATTAGAACCCTCCCCCACACCTATCTCATGCATTGTCCTCAATGTATGAATTAATGCATAGATGCATGAAAAAGAAGAAAGGGAAGGAAAATACTACCTTAAGGTGGTGGTCCGGTGGTGGTCTGATTGGTCCACGAAATGCGGCCCAATCGACTTTTCGTGGAGTTTAGAGGAACCCACTAGAAATCTCTCTAATATAACCCACTAATATGATGTATACATGAATTATTTTTATTAAAAATTTAACCCATCTAATTTTCAAATTCCATAATTAATTTCGGAGTCAATTTTGTCAACCGCCATGTCCCAAAATGGTGTATGAAAAGATAGAATGATTGACTTGGACTTAGGAAGTACGGGAACTAATACCGACTCAGGAAAGTGACTTAAGTCAAGTAAAGATTTAGGAGTCGAGATTGGTTCAGGAAGTGGGTTTAAATCAAGAAGTTGAAACTCAAGTCCACATTCATTTTTTCACAATGGAATGTGACTTAATATTGGTGATTCAAGTTCAAGAATGACAGGTGTGGAAATCAAAACTGACTCTAAAATATTACTCAAGTCGGGTAACAAAACAGGAGTCAATATTGATTCGAGAATTTGAACTGGATCACAAAATTGAGAATCTAGGTCACATTTCTCATTGAGTTCAATTTCATAAAAATGAGAACTTGCCAATCTGTCAATGGGACTTTCAAAAGTATAAAATTGGTCAAGTTCAATATGATGATCATCAAAGATGGGCGATTCAATTTCATTATGAATTGGCACAGGATCCAATGTTGACTCGGGAAAAAGATTAAATCCAAGTGAAGACATCGGAGTCATAATTGAATCAGGAAGTAGAGTTGAATCACTAAGTTGAGGTTCATGATCATATTCATTCTCAAGTTCAATTTCAGGAAGGGAATAACTTGCCAAACTGTCAATGTCATTTTCAAAATTTAGAGTTTGAGCAAGTTCAAATGATTGTGCTGAAATGGAACCTTATTTTTCAAAACAACATGACTCTTCGGCTCTAACAGAATGGTTAGCGACATCAGAAATGGTCAAACGGTGAGAACGTAGAGTTTGGACCATCATATCTATGTCATGATTACGAGCGTTTTGAGCCTGAGTCATGGCTTCAAGCATCTTTTCATAATTGATTGGTTCATCGTTTTTGTTGTGATTGATCTTGAAAAGATGAAGTGTTGTTTTGGAATTTGTGGTGAAATTGTGAGTCCATCAGATTTTGTGATTGTTGTTTGGACTCACGCATACTCATTTTCAAAATTGATAGTTTTCTATTTTGGACTTGTGGAACTGAGTATGAATCTTAGAAATATTGTGGACAAGATGGATAAGGAGGACAAGTTGAATGAAAATTGGACTCGGGGGAGGTGAATCCCCATTGACTCTGTGAAGAGTTGAAATTATTCTGGAAATTATGGTCATAAGATTGGGGGCATGTGTTATATTGATTCGGATAAGACCAATCCGGCACACTATGTTGGTTAAAGTTATGATATGCCGGGTTGGTAATATCTAAAAAAGAGGTCGGTGTGTAATATGGATTACCATTAAAATTGAAAAAATTGTTGTTATAAGCCATATCACACAATAAGACACAAACAAAGAAAAACAAACAAAAATAAAAAAAATTCTAAACTAAGTTAGGGTAGACCTTTGACCTAGACGACTCCTAACTGGTTAGACTGTCCACAGGAGGTACAATGCAGACTTTGACCACAAGCTAATCAGGTAGGTCAGGGCAAGATTGCTGGGAGGTATCCGCGCAAAAGCGACCGGCCTAATTAAGCCAAACCACCAGCCTTCGGGGTTTCGCCCCTCAATCCCTTTCCTTAGACACTGATTTGACAGGAGTCAAATTCTAACATATTCCCCCTTAGGATAATCTCCTAATTGAGTCCGAGATATCCCTAGGGCCAACGTCTACTCATTTTTAGTTAGGCTTGAATTAGTGAGTGAGGAGATTGTTTGTGGGCTAAGGGAGGGTAATGACTTTCCCACCTTATCTTGTTTATAGGACAAGCTTTAGATCAATTTAGTGCAGTGTACAAGAAAAGCAACACTTAAGCAATGTAAACAATCCAAAAGTGTTCTTATACTAGATGCTATACAACGTACCTTTGCTCCAGCACTCTTCAATAGTAATGAAAAATGTAAACGAATTAGACACGTGCCAAATGCAAGTCTAAACCGTTTTTAGCATTTAACAAACATCATTTTACTGTTGAGGTTAGAAAGGAAGTACAGTGAGACAAACAAGAAAATAGATAGCTACAGATATTAAACTTTGCACAACAGCCAACCTGTAAAAAATACAGGTTAATAGTTCACTCAGATTGCCACATGAATGTAGCAAATCTGAGGGCTTCTTGGCTCTGCTTTCTTGAGCAGAGTCCAAGGCCACTTATTTGTCCACTGCAGCAAAGATTCCTGTTGTCAAGCCTGTACACCAAAAACAAAAAAGAAAGTTAACCAAAATGTAAATCTAAAAAGAGAATAATTACTGTCCCTCCCCGATAACGGCGCCAAAATTTGATTGAGGTTGGACCTACGCACACAAAATATAGTATTTCAGATTTTAAGATAAAGAGTGCAAGTTACTCAATTCTACCGCAATAGCAAGTGGCTATGCGGGTCGTGATCCACAAGGAGGGACTAGCGATGGAAGCTTTTTAGTAAGTTCTCTTTTAGGCTACAAAGTATGGTTAAAGTTCTTCTTTAGTTCATTAAAAGAAAAAGGAAAAATTGAGTTAACGTTAAATTAGGAAGAAGATGGTATATTAAGAAGATGGAGAAACTAGAAATGATATGTACAAAGAAATGGAAAAGAGTGATGAAAGAGGTGGTAGATTGTGGTGTTCTAAACTAAAGAATAAAAAGAAAAGAATCTAAAAGTTACTTACCTCCTTTGACCAAATGCTTACCTCGAATCTTTTCAATGAAGTTACCTTGAAGTGAGGCGATCAACGTATAGCCCATAAGAGTTGATTCCCGTCTCCTCCACATTATATCATCAAGACGTTGCAAGTATGAAGTGATACAAAATGAAACTCAAAATCCATCGTCATGAGCTATCGGTGGCACTCGCAAAGGCAAGGATCTTTCGATGCTTTAAGACTCACTTGGATAGCAATTGGTACCAAAAGAAGAAAAGTAGAGAAGAAGAAGAAGAAAAAAAACAAAGTACATACAAAAGGGAAATTACAGATTCGATTTTATAACAATAAGAGAAAAGAAGAAAGTCTTACACCGATGTCACTCTCAGCACAAGCTTCGTTCTCATTTTCCTATGAAACTCTGATCTCCTCTGATTTACATAGATTAACACTAAATTACATGAAAAGAAAAATAAAAACCTACACTAAAAAAATAGAAAAGTGGACTAAATCCTTTCTCTGCATGGTCGTCCACTGTAGCTCTGAAAATCCAAGTATTTATAGGCAAAACCCAACCTATGAGAGCGTATGAAGATAGGGGGAGCAAACGCTCCCCTTAACTCTCTAACAAAGCCGCGTTTCCGCGACTTTGGCCGCGTTTCCGCAGCCAGGGTGTGGCCAGGTGGCCACACCCTGTTGGTTGTGCTCCCCGGCTTCTCGATTTGTATTTATCTTCAGCTAGATTTGCAGTTTAAGTCCGGGATTTTGACGAAATGGCCTTTGATCCTTGGCTTCAACCGATCAATTTGTAGGGATTTGTTCTAACTGATTTTCAACCGATCTGAACCGACCTGATTGCCCTGATTTACTTAGTTCGAATTAATTCTGATTTAATTCAGAATTTGATGGGCTTTTGGGCTCATTTCTCTTCACTCTCCTTTAGGAATGGCCTGCAAATAAATTAAACATTTAATTAGGAAAAAGCAGAGTTTATTCTATAATAAGTATGAGAATATGATAATGAATGTGCAATATTAGTGACCAATCATATAACCAAAGAGTGAAGCTTAATTCCTGAAAAATGGCTCTGAACGTCTCCTCAAGATTCCTCTAGACTAGGAGTTGAGGTGCTATTGTAGCCTCTTGGTTCAATACTAGTGTGAGCACAAACACAATAAAGCATGTAAAGAATAGGCAAGGAATAAGAACATGCAAGATATCAAACAATCCCAAGCATATATGACAATTAAGCACAAGTAAATATCATGCATATAAAAATGTGAACATAAGAGCAAGTAAGATATAAACACAAGTGAGTTGAGAGAGAGATGAGCAATCGCAAACACGGGAGAATTATTTTGAGGTTCGAGCCACTTGCTTTACATTCTCGTCTTCACCGTGTAGGCTGTCTAAAAGTCACTAAAGACGAGTCATCCAAAAGTAGAATCCAAACTCCAGACGCAAGGCTAATCATTGCCACCAGCGCAGCACCAAGACGTGAGGGTTGAAACCCGCGTCTCAACATCACTGCAAGGACCAAGACACGAGGGTTGAAACCCGCGTTCAGCATTATTACAGTACCAAGACGCGGAGTCCAAAGTCCGCATCTCACGTGAAGCTTAACGCAGAATTAGAATCTCGCATTTCTCAAGCATCACTTCAATGGCAAGACGCAAGGCTCAAAACCTGCGTCTCAGTTATAACTGCCCTCATTACTGGGTCAATTACTGCCACGTAATGAGGGAGTTAAGCCCCATTGTGGAGCATTTTTAGGGGACACGTTCACCCCCTGAAATCTCTATAAATAGCCCAGTTTGCTATGAAAAAGGGGTCGAATAATTCTTGGTCAAAAGAACTTCAATTGTAAACCGTAGAAAACACCAAGATTTCTAGCTGAAAAGAAAGAGAGTTCAACTCTTCTAGCAA
>JAVJIF010027669.1:0-75399 GCA_038442645.1 Agave tequilana | reverse complement strand
CATTATAATCAATTGGGGAATGGCCCCAGTCCGGGTGCGAGTGTGTCGATACACTCCTTCCGGTTCAGAGTCAGACTCGGAGTCGTCTGAGCTGACTGCAAGTTGTTTCCCTGCTCCTGCTTGTCATATCGCAGTGAGCTCTGGGTACTCAACGTCAGAGAAGGTTCTCCTTCTGTGGGAGCGTCTTCTTTTAGCTGACGGAGGGATCAGGGTCAGCTGTCTGACTAAAGACTGCTGGTGCACGCCTGACCCGCAACGGCACTCAGTGAGCATATGGATGAGCCGTTGGCAGCAACACGACGAAGTGGCCTGATTGGCACTTCTTTTCTTCGTCAGATAATCCCTCAAATCCATGGGAGGGGGATGAAAAGACCAGCCTCGCAACGTCGAAGACGGAGGCATCCATGTGCTGACAGCCTGGACGCGGGCTTCAGGGACGCGGTTCTCGCGACGCGGCTGTTGTAACGGCGTCTGGCGTCTCTGCAGAGATGAAAACGCGAGTCTCGCGTTGTTGCCTGGTTCGTGGGCAGAGACACTTGAGAGAGGATGGGCTGGTGGGGCCCCACGCCTATGAGCTCGTGCCTCCTGCGTTTGACGAGGCGCAGAGGTCTCACCTTGGCGTTTGATGAGTTGGTCCTCGGAGGACCTAACTGAAGGAATCACGCGTTTGGGACGCCAAACGCGAACTTCACGTACTGGACGCGGCGCGGGCAAGGCGCGAGATTGGACGTCGCGTCCAGCTCAGTTGGACAACCAACGGTTCCAACTTGCAGCTGACGCGCACGTCTCCTCTGTCGACGCTCAGCGTTTCGATTGCGTCGAGGAGGTGGAGAGAGACCAACAACATCCTGATGTTGAACATCAGGGATTTTGACCACCACGGGTCTCCTGAGAGACGATGACGCGGGTGTTATGTGCGACGCGGTTGGTCGCAAAGGCAGATGTGCCTGGGACCCACGCGGGCCTTCTGAGAGGCGTTGGCGCGGGTACCTTACTTGGCACAGGCAGCAGCAGGGGAGCTCGAGAAAGCCATGGATTTGGCCTCGAGGCCATTCCCCGTCGAGACCCGGCGGCAGAACACGGGTCATTGGGCTCTTGTAGGCAGATGTGCAATTCCCAGCGGAGTCGCCATCTCTTGTATGACCCGGGAAAGAGGGAGACAGTGAATTGTCGTAAAAGTTTTCCTTGAATCAAATGAAAGATTACAACAAGAACTGTTTCCTTCCGGTTACAAGAGAGGGAGAATATTGAATCTTGAATTCCCCCTTTGTTTAAGGCTGGGTTCTTGTTGTGGCGATGGAGAGTGAATCTTGTTCTCCGTTGACCAGATGACGTCCTTCAGGGATCTCCTCTTCGGCCGGTAGAAAGAGTGGCACAGCTCTGTCTACCAAAACTCTAAAGAGAAGGTAGGCGAAGGCTAGCTCGTACGCAGCGAACTTGCTTAAGAGTCTTCTCTCTCTCTCTTTGCTGATGATCTTCTCTCTCTCTCTCTCTTTGCTGATGATCTTCCCTTGATGCCGATCGCCCAAAAATTCGACCCCTTCTTCATAGCGACGGGGCTATTTATAGAAGTCCCAGGGGTGAACGTGCCCCCTGAAAACGCTCCACAATGAGGGCAACTTCCCCGCTACTGGGCGGTACTAACCCACGTGCCTGATAAAGACACGCCACGATGGGAGCTGATTTCCCTTACGTGTGGGCAATGATTGTCCCTAACCAAGGCGGTTATAACTGAGACGCGGGTTTCAAGCCAACGCGCCTTGATGCTGAGAGACGCGGGTGTCGAGCCAATGCGCCTTGATGCTGAGACGCGGGGCCAGACCGACGCGCCTTGATGCTGAGACGCGGGTGTCAGGTCGACGCGCCTTAATGCTGAGACGCGGCTGTCAGACCGACGCGCCTTGATGCTGAGACGCGTGGTGTCAGGCCGACGCGCCTTGATGCTGAGACGCGGGTGATAGTCCCCGCGGTCTAGAGCTTGAAACTTTGCTTTTCAATAGCTTGTCCTCCAGTAACTTTGGACAGCCTACACTAATCAATGGACAAATTAAAAATTAAGATGTAACAATCACCCAACAAGATTCACAAGATGAATAAAGCAAGTAATAAGTGCAAGAATGTAAACCAAACACAAACACAAGGATATGTTATCGAGGTTCGAGCACCCAGCTCTACTCCCCGCCTTCCCCAGAAGGATTCTAGCTACTTCCACTATCACAAAGAAATCACAATTACACCAGAGTACCCAACTCCACAATCTCAATTACAATCAATTTCTGGGTAGTCAAAAGACCACAAACTCTCTCTTTCAAAAGTCTCTTCCCTTACAAAAGGTCCTTAGAGAACAATGAGTAGGAATGAAGCTCTTGTTGTAAGTGAAGAAAGAAATTAAATCAGAGAGAATTTCAAAAAACTTCAGAAAATGAGAGAGAATTTCAGCACACAAAACCAAGAAACAAAGCTCTTTGAATGCCTTAAACTTTTGAATTTTTTTTGTAATATTGTTATATGCAATCTCTCCCAAAACCCCTATTTATAGGAGAGGGCTAGGGTTAAGGGATAAAACATAATTAGGATTAATCAGAGAGTATTAGGTTTGAAATATATCCCTTAAACCAATTTTAAACACAAAAAGACAAATTTAAAACAGCCCAGAAAATAGCCGTTTACCTGTTCAACGACTAGTCCGGTCGACCGGTCGGTCGACCGCCTATACAAAAAATAGAGCCATTACAGGCAACGGTCGACCAACAAACCCGAGAGCAAAGCCATTGCAGTCAGGTCGACCGCCCGGTCGACCGGCAGACATGCCACTGATACGTGCATCTGCCAGAACCTCGGTCGACTAGTCGGTCGACCGGTCGACTGACATAGGCACGGTTGACTGGTGCGGTCGACGGCTCAGTCAAAAGTCAGGTTAAAACACAATTTTGAAAAGACTTTGATTTTTATAAAAAATATCTTTAAATAGTAATAAGTATAAAACATAAAAATTGATTTGTAGGCAGAGGATTTTGTATAAAAATATTTGTACATTTTATAGAAAATCATCTTGGAAACAATATGTGCGCAAAAACGTGTGTGATTGAGCTTCAAACTATCCATCATTCTTTAACAAAATTTAAACCTATAAAACTAAAAACAAATCTTGTTGAGCAATCTTTAAGTCTTGAGCCATGCTATGCCTTGTTAGAGCCCCTTCTTCTATGTTCCTTCCTTAATATGCAATATGCCTTCTTTGCTTCATGAAACTAGAAGTTGTTGCAATAGCTAAGCAATGGCCTCCAAATATGGTACTAAACTGAAACTTATCTTAAAACAAACTCATTAGTACCAAATAGCACTAATTGGTTTGTCATCATCAAAACTCAATAAATGGAGAGTGTAACCTTTTGGGCCAACAATCTCCCCCTTTTTGATGATGACAAAACAAATAGGCTACAAGATAAAAAGATAAAAATATAGGGGAGGAGAAAACCCCCTCAAATTATGCTATATAAAGAAAACATTTAAACTCAAAAACACAAGAACTCATTGAAAAACAGAAAGACATATATGCTCTTGATACCAATTTAAAACCAATTGAAAACAATAATGAAAAATCACATGTTATTTTCTTGATACTAACAAAACATAAGAATTCCCAAAACGCATGACACAAGAATTCTCAAAACGCATGAAAACAAAACAAGACAACAAAAAACATATAAAACTCATATAGAGACTAAGACCATATAAATTTATTTTATCATGCACTAACTATTCTCCCCTTTTTTGTCATACATCAAAAAGGTTAGGAATCACATGTTTAATCAATAAACAAACATTAAGTTCTTCACAAATAAACGAAAATCTAGCAAAATCAAGAGGTTTAGTGAAAATATCGGCTAGTTGCAAATCCGTAGAAACATAATCAATATCTAATCTCCTTTTCAAAATGATCTCTAAGAAAGTGATATCTAATCTCAATGTGCTTGGTCTTATTATGTTGATTTGCATTCTTAGTCATGTGTATAGTACTAGTATTATCACAAAATATTTTATATGATCAAAATGCAAATCAAAATCAAGGAGAGTATGTTTCATCCAAAGGACTTGTGCACAACAAGCCCCCGCGGCAACATACTCCGCCTCGGCGGTGAGAGTGCTACGGAATTTTGTTTCCTAGAGGACCATGAAACAAGACAATTACCAAGAAATTGACATGTCCCACTAGTACTCTTTCTATCTACTCTACAACCCGCATAGTCGGCATCCGAATAACTTGTCATTGAGAAATCTCCGGTTTTCGGATACCATAAACCATCCCAATAGTGCCCTTAATATAACGAATAATGCATTTTACCGCAATAAGATGGACTCTTTAGGACACGATTGAAATCTAGCACAAAGACACACACTAAATGTAATACCCCTCTCCCGGAATACGTACTTAGTTACGTATTCAGTCTTTCGATCGTATTTTCCGATTTACCATCCGTATTTGACCAATTTCAATTCCAAATATCATTTTCCAATATTTTAGATTTTATGTGATTTTCTGGAATTTTCTGGAATTAAAATGAATTTCTCCGAAACCGGTGTCGGCCAGTACCGCTGGCCGATTTCCGAATTTTTATCTTCCAAACTGTTAGGAATTTTTAGAAAGTCTTTAGACTTTATTACTTAGAATCATATTTTCTACTTATACACTTTTTCTGAGAATTTTATAAATTTATGAAAATTCTTTCGGAGTCGGTAAATAACTGATTCCGGGATTTTAATTAAAAATCTATACAGTATTTCTTCAAACGAATTTCACCATGAGTCTTCAAATATTATTCTTGATTTTTGGTAAATTTTCAGACCAATCCGAGATACTTGAAATTCGGACCTTTTTTCAAAATTGCAAAATTCCAATTCCACTTCATTTCCACCTCATTTCCCACTCACCACTTCACCTAACCCCACTCACTCTCTCCCTCTCCCACAGCCGGCCAAGTGGCCAAGGAGAGGACACTCACCTCACCCCCCTTTTTACACAAAACCCCCTCTCATTTCCTTAATTCCACCCTCTTTGCAAAATCCCAAATCCTATATAAGACTTTCCCTTTACACTTTAGTCTTTTTTCTTCCTCATTTCAACTCAAGTGAGAGAAGCTCTCACCAAACCCTCTCCTTCCACAACTGAACCCTAGCTCCAGATCACTTCAAGACCTTTCCCTCCAGCCCAAGGCAACTCCAAGAGCACTTCTTCACCTCAAGCTTCAACAACAAGTGTGGAGTGAAGCCATCATCTCCATCTTTGAATCAAGTCACAATTGAACCTATCCCAAGTGAGTATTTCACTCACCAAGACTTGTATTAGCCCTAGAATACTTGTATCTACACTTCTTGTACACTAGGTCACCAAAAACCACGAATTGAACCATCAAACACACTTCCAGAAATTCTGATCTGCTCACTGTTCTTCACAGTATTAGTCGACTCATCATAGGAACTAGTCGACTAGAACACTTAGCTGAAACTTAGTTTTTCCGGAAAACACAGTATTAGTCGACTTACCCAAATACCAGTCGACTAATCTTTTCTGGACGTAAATCTCAACTCTCTAGAAATCACTATTAGTCGACTCCTGAATCCCCCTAGTCGACTAATCCTCCCTACACCAGAATCCAACTTTCTGTATCAACAGACTTAGTCGACTTAAGTGTCTGTTAGTCGACTAGAGACCCTATTAGTCGACTAACCCTTACTACTAGTCGACTAATTCTGGCTGTGTGTCATAGTTAATTTCTGTTCTGAATTTGGTTCTTATACTTGATACATGTGTATTATATCTTGCTTGTTCATGCTTCAATACTGGCTCTACATGACCTATTACTGGATGGATGTATCTCTTGTTACCTCATGACTTATTATTGCATATACTCGTTCCATGACATGTTAAACAATAATATCACCACTTGTCATGCCATCTCTAAAACTAAGCATGATACACTTGACTTTTACATAAAAAGCACCAACTTACATATGGGTCGGGGGAAATATGCGGATATCGATACTGTTCGTGTTTACAGTGGCTTTTAGGTATATTGTACAATTACTGTTCCGGTCTTACCTGTGGTACTCCAGGGGACCGAGGGGAGTGCTTTCTCCCTTTCCTGTTACTGTCATGACAAGGGCATACATAAGTCCCTCCTGTTTAGCCTTGCGGCAGGTTCCGTCTTCAAGCAACGGAACAATCCTGGGCCGTGGTCCCGGGTATGCACGGGACCCACTGTAAACATAGTTCGTCGATACAACCGCTGTTTCCAATAACAACCTTGTTTCACTAGGATATGGATCTATGTGCTCTGGACGCTGGGTCACATAGCTAGATATCACAGTAAGACAAGTAATAATAATAAGACGTTAATTGTAGATTTGTTGCATATGATCTACCTTATTGAGTTTACATCGCTTGTTATTCATTGCTATTTATTGTAACTTCATTTCCTTTATTCATGATCCTTATGTCACTTGACTATCTTTTATTTGTTTTATATGTCTTGACCCTTTGGATTTGCATATTCAGATTCCGAGGCCTGGGTCGAAGTGGAGCCATCCACCGAAGATCAGGCTTTCTTTAGTGAGCAGGCAGATTAGCTCCGGTCCTCGTGCCAGACTCTTCCTTTTGGTTCACGGGATCTCCATCCATTTCGTGAGCATTTTTGTATTTTTGGTTATATAGGATTCATTTTGGACTTGGGTTGTGATAAAGGACACTTGTAAAGTGATTTTGCTTATCATAACTTGTATAGCTTTGTATTTATCTTTGTAAGTTGGCATATGAATATACCACGCTGTGTGTTGTACTCTGATACTTGTGTACTTAATGCTTAGCGTATATACGTGGGGGCACCATCTGACCTACGTATATGCGTTGCAGTAACGTTCCCGTATCATTGGGATCGGGGCGTTACACTAAACATGATATCCGGCCTACTTGCCGTTAAAATAAAAAGACTTCCTATCATGCTTCTATATAATTTAATATCAACATTTTTACCTTGGTCATCTTTATCAAGTTTGGTTGTAGTTGCCATGGGAGTGTTGTAAGTCTTTGAGCCTTCAAGTCCAAACTTCGTTACGAGTTCCTTTGCGTACTTGGCTTGACTTATGAACGTCCCGTTTTGCAATTGCTTGATTTGGAGTCCAAGGAAGAAATTGAGCTCACCCATTAAAGACATTTCAATTCAAGTTGCAAGACCTTTTCAAAATCCTTGCATAAAAGCTCATTAGTAGAACCAAAATTATATCATCTACATAAATTTGCACAATTAATATATCATTATCAACATGCTTAGTAATAGAGTTGTGTCTACTTTGCCTTTAACAAAATCATTTGAAATTAGAAAACTAGAAAGCCTTTCATACCAAGCTCTAGGAGCTTGTTTCAATCCATATAATGCTTTATCAAGTTTAAAAACAAATCGGGATGAACATGATCAACAAAACCGGGAGGTTGAGAAACATAAACTTCTTCATTAATAAAACCATTCAAAAATGTACTTTCACATCCATTTGAAAAAGTTTAAAATTTTTGAAAGATGCAAAAGCTAGTGTCATCCGTATGGCTTCAAGCCGTGCTACGGGTGCAAAGGTCTCCTCAAGTCAATTCCCTCAACTTGAGTGTAACCTTGGGCCACTAACCTAGCTTTATTCCTAATGACATTTCCGGACTCATCCATCTTGTTTCTAAAGATCCACTTGGTACCAATTATTGGTCTATCGTGGGGCTTAGGAACAAGGTGCCAAACTTGGTTGCGCTCAATTGATTGAGTTCCTCTTGCATGGCAAGCAACCAATATGGGTCCGTCTCAGCTTCGAGAATGCCTTTGGGTTCAAAATGAGAAATGAAAGCAAAGTTACCACATAAGTCATGGAGTTTGGAGCGTGTTGTGACTCCTTTAGATGCATCACCCAAGATGAGCTCCTTAGGATGATTTGTAGCGTATCTCCAAGCTTTAGGAAGCGGTTGAGAGCTTTCCTCTTTATCCTCTTGAACATCACCAATAGATTCTTGCTTTTCTTCTTGAGCGGGTGAGTCCTTCAAGGATAGTCTCTCCATGTCTTCACCTAATGGTTCAATCTCTACAACATTCTCAACAATCACATTAGATTCTTCAAACTTAACATGCATGGTTTCTTCAATAGTAAGTGAAGATCTATTAAAAACTCTATATGCTTTGCTAGTAGAAGAATATCCAACAAAGATAGCTTCATAAGCCTTAGCATCAAATTTACCCAAATTCTCTTTAGTATTTAACAAAACACTTGTATCCAAAAACTTTAAAATATATAACATTAGGTTTTCTAGAATGATACAATTCAAAGATGTTTTGGAAGAATTCTTACACACATAAATACGATTTGAAATATAGCAGCGGTGTTTACGGCCTCGGCCCATAAATATTGAGGGAGGTCATATTCACTTATCATTGTCCTAACCATCTCTTGAAGTATCTATTTTTCCTTTCTACTACTCCATTTTGTTGTGGAGTCCTAGGACAAGACATTTCATGCTTGATTCCCTTTTCATCACAATAAGTCATGAAGAGTTGGTTAACAAACTCACCACCTCTATCACTCCTTATTCTCAAAATCGAAAAACCTTTTTCTTTTTCAACCCTTTTTCGAAAAATTTTGAAATGAGAAAGTGTTTGATCTTTACTTTGCAAAAAGAAAACCCAAGTGAAACGGAAAAATCATCAACTAAAACAATGCAAATCTACTACCATTTAAACTTTTAGTTTGTGTTGGTCCAAAAGATCCATATGAATTAGTTCTAAGGGCCTGGTAGTCATGATATCCTTAATTGGTTTGAAGGAAGACTTGGTTTGTTTCCCAAGTTGGCACGCACCACAAATGCGGTCTTTCTCAAACTTCAAGTAAGGTATACCCTTTACTAAATCCTTAGAATTAATTCTAGCAAGATGGCAAAAGATGCATGTCCTAATCTTTTATGCCAAAGCCAAGAATTTTCATCAAAAGCATTCAAGCATTTAGTATAACAATCTAAATTAAGCATGTCAATGATATAAACATTATTGTCACGAAACCGTTAAGAATACAAACATCGGATTTAACATCAAAATCTTGCAAGAAGAATCATCAAAAACAACTTTAGTCCACGGTCACAAAGTTGACTAATGCTAAGCAAATTATGTTTTAAACCATCTACTAAAACAACATTCTCTATATAGGAGATGCACCAATTTGAATGTTACCTATACCGATGATAGTTTCCTTTGGAGTCATCCCCGAAGGTGACGGAGCCACCTTCCATGTACCTTGATAGGGTTGTAAAGTTGTTGATATCCTACGTCATATGTCTTGAACAACCACTATCAAGGTACCACCGCTCCCTACGTCTTGGAGCCTTGGTGTGTACCTACATCAAATAATTTAGGACTTGATTTTGGTACCCACATTTTCTTGGGTCCTAGGGGGTTAGTTTCATTAACCCAAACAAGATTATTTGATCTATTAACTTGGTCATAGCAAAATTTAGCTAAATGTCCATTCTTACCACAATATGTGCATCTATATACTCTACCATATTTGAAAGCATAATGAGTGTGTGATTTGTGAGCATGAGAGTTGTGAGCATGAAAAGATTTAGCATGTGTAGTGTGAGCATGTGAATTTTTAGCATGAGAGGTGTGCTTTTTGGAAAACTTTTCTTCAAGTTTCTTAGTGTTAAAAGCACAATCTTTCAAAACTTTTTCAAAATCAACCATTTTAGTTTTTAAAGAGGAAATTTCTTTTTCATCAACAATAGGAGATTTTCCCTTACAAGAAACCTTGTAGGCATTAAACTCATTTTGAATAGAAATAAGATTAGAAGAAATATCATCCTTTTCTTTAGAACCATAGCAAGTTGATTTTTGAGAAAAGCAACTTCCTTTTGCAATTTTAAAGCATTCAAGTTTCTTGTTATCATAAGTTTCGGAAAGTTCAACAAAAGCATGTACAAGAACTTCCTTACTTAATTCATCATCTTCATCATCATGAGATTGAGGGGTTACCTTAGGAGTGTTTGCATGAAACACATGTTCGCCGTATCCACCTCTTCTTCGGACTCGCTTTCCGAATCCCACGTTGCCTTGTATGCTTTCTTTTCCTCCGGCTTCTTTGGCTTGAAGGAGGAAGTCATCTTCTTCTTAAACTCCGGGCAATCCGCCATGATATGTCCGGGTTTGCGGCAATTGTAGCAAATGATCCTTCTCTCCTCTTTGCCTTCAAATTTCCTCCGGAAGTTGAGCTTGTTCTTCCGTACAACCTCTTGACATTCCGCACAAGTAGAGTTAGCTCCTCATCTTCTTCTTCGTCTTCTTCATCGTCATCATTGGTGGATGAAGTCTTGAAGGTTATGGATTTCTTCTTTGAAGTAGTGGCCTCTTCTCTTGCCTTCTTCTCCATATCATGGGTCTTTAGGTTCCCAATGAGACTAATGAGGTCCATCTCGTCCTTGTCGTTCAATTCTTATAAGGTGGTGGCCTTTATCTCCCATGAAGACGGAAGAGCCCGAATCACTTTCCGCACCTTTTGATCGTTGGAGATGTCATCACCTAAGGAAGAAAGACCATTAGTGATTTTAGAAACCTTGTAATCATACTATCAATAGACTCATCATCAATCATTTTAAATGACTCATATTGGGACCTCAAGAGATCTATCTTAGCTCTCTTGACTTGTGAAGTCCCTTCGTGTGTGACCAATAAGTGTTGCCAAATCTTATAGGCGGACTGGCAATGAATTACCCGTGTAAGATCATCCTCATTCAAGGCGGTTAATAGGGAGTTTTGGGCCTTGGAGTTAGCCTCATATTCTCTAAAGTTGAATTCGGTCCAAGTGCTCTCATCACCATCGGGTGCTACATAGGGTTTGGTCAAGGACTTGGCCACTAAGCTACCCAAAGATTGCAAAAATATAGTCATCCTAACCTTCCAATAGGGAAATTAAGTCCATCAAATTTAGGAGGGTTTTAATGTTATCGACCATGTTTACTAGTGTATGAATGAAAATGTTGATTAGCAAATTTTAAGGATCTCTCTATGGATGTTAAGCCAAAACCTAGAGTCCAGGCTCTGATACCAATTGAAAATCACCTAGAGGGGGGTGAATAGGTGATAATGCTAATCAATGGACAAATTAAAAATTAAGATGTAACAATCACCCAACAAGATTCACAAGATGAATAAAAGCAAGTAATAAGTGCAAGAATGTAAACCAAACGCAAACACAAGGATATGTTATCGAGGTTCGAGCACCCAGCTCTACTCCCCGCCTTCCCCAGAAGGATTCTAGCTACTTCCACTATCACAAGAAATCACAATTACACCGGAGTACCCAACTCCACAATCTCAATTACAATCAATTTCTGGGTAGTCAAAAGACCACAAACTCTCTCTTTCAAAAGTCTCTTCCCTTACAAAAGGTCCTTAGAGAACAATGAGTAAGAATGAAGCTCTTGTTGTAAGTGAAGAAAGAAAATTAAATCAGAGAGAATTTCAAAAACACTTCAGAAAATGAGAGAGAATTTCAGCACGAAAACCAAGAAACAAAGCTCTTTTGAATGCCTTAAACTTTTGAATTTTTTTGTAATAATTGTTATATGCAATCTCTCCCCAAACACCCCTATTTATAGGAGAGGGCTAGGGTTAAGGGATAAAACATATTAGGATTAATCAGAGAGTATTAGGTTTGAAATATATCGCTTAAACCAATTTTAAACACAAAAGGACAAAATTTAAAACAGCCCAGAAAATAGCCGTTTACTGTTCAACGGCTAGTCCGGTCGACCGATCGGTCGACCGCCTATACAAAAAATAGAGCCGTTACAGGCAACCGGTCGACCGCCCGGTCGACCCAACAAACCCGAGAGCAAAGCCATTGCAGTCAGGTCGACCGCCCGGTCGACCGGCAGACATGCACACTGATACGTGCATCTGCCAGAACCTCGGTCGACTAGTCCGGTCGACCGGTCGACTGACATAGGCACGGTCGACTGGTGCGGTCGACCGGCTCAGGTCAAAAGTCAGGTTTAAAACACAATTTTGAAAAGACTTTGATTTTTATGAAAAATATCTTTAAATAGTAATAAGTATAAAACATAAAAATTGATTTGTAGGCAGAGGATTTTGTATAAAAATATTTTTGTACATTTTATAGAAAATCATCTTGGAAACAATATGTGCGCAAAAACGTGTGTGATTGAGCTTCAAACCTATCCATCATTCTTTAACAAAATTCTAAACCTATTTAACTAAAAACAAATCTTGTTGAGCAATCTTTAAGTCTTGAGCCATGCTATGCCTTGCTAGAGCCCCTTCTTCTATGTTCCTTCCTTGATATGCAATATGCCTTCTTTGCTTCATGAAACCTAGAAGTTGTTGCAATAGCTAAGCAATGGCCTCCAAATATGGTACTAACCTGAAACTTATTTTAAACAAACTCATTAGTACCAAATAGCACTAATTTGGTTTGTCATCATCAAAACTCAATAAATGGAGAGTGTAACCTTTTGGGCCAACAATATATATATATATATATATATATATATATATATATATATATATATATATATATATATATATATATATATATATATATATATATATATAATATATATATATATATATATATATTATGTATGTATGTATGTATGTATGTATGTATGTATGTATGTATGTATGTATGTATGTATGTATGTATGATATCCTTGAGTTACTTGCCTTCATGCAAAATTTCATTTTTGACTCGTCTTTTGAGATGTGTATGTATAGTTTTAGATTCAACAAAACATTCATATACATTTATGCTTCTTTAATTTTATAAAAATTTTTAGTTTTGATGTTTGTTTTGAGGCTTATTAATTTATTTTCATGAATATGTTATTCACATGATTCTTATGCACTCACATTATTTTTATTCACTCATGACTTTATTTTATGAGCATATTTTTTTAGCTTTATAGATCTTGAGTTATAATTTTTGTGTACTTAACAATGTTTCATGGGATATATGATTTGGTTTCATATTTTGAAGAACCTTTAACTAGTTTTTTAAAAATTATTTAAACTAGTTTCTTGATTCTTAAATTGGTCGAGTTTTCAAACATCTTAAATTATTTTCAAGCTCTTATTTTTTAAAAGTCCTACTAACTTAAGGGCGGTTGGATGGGCGACTATGCCTTGCATGCTTTCATGACTATCTTTTATCATGTGTATGAATAGGGTGGTAGTTATGAGATATACATGATTTTAATGAAAATTCTATTTTTGTATACTGATATGTGTTTCTATATATGCATGCTTCACATCTCTAGTGATATTTTCATACATACATAGATATAATTTGATTGTGCTTATTTCACACGTCCATACATTTTAAAGCACAAATCATATTTAAGCTAAGCTTGATTTTATCCTAAATGTTAATTGGTATCTTTACAAGCTTATGCATTGATTTCAATTGATATTTATTTGGTATCAAAATGTACTTCATACTTCATCTTCAATTGGTATCAAAAATCTACTATTAGTATCTTAAAAAAAATTTGATGCTCTACAAGTGATACCAATATTTGTTTTGTCAACTACTATTTGATTTCATTGGTATCATAATTCATTTTGTCGACTTCAAGAAATTTTAAAATTTATTTTAAAAGTGGTTTCAAAATTTTGTTGATATGCATTGCCTATATGCAAGAGGAGCTTAACATCTCCTCTATATATAAATTCATGTTGAGTGTATTACACATATAGTAGAGCTTGACCTCTCTTCTTTATATAGTACATTTGTATATGTCGAGCTTAACATCTTCGTCTATACATTGTATATTATGTTTATGTGGGTTAGGATTTAGTCATCCTTTCTCCATGTAATGCATATATGCAGGGGGGCTAACTTAACGTCTCTCCTCTTCATGAATATATATCGCATATACATTTATATTATTTATTTATCTTCACCACTTTGTTGATGAATTGACAAAAAGGGGAGAAGAATTTAGAGAGTTTATATATGCATGGTTGATATTTGTTATTTATGCATATATGATTGTTTTGTTTGTGAGCTTTTATTGAATGTCCTTATTGTTTTTACTATGCATGAGTTAAGGGGAGCTTATATGAAGTTTATCTTTAATCCATGCATATATAACTCCATGAGTTTTGTCATCATAAAAAAGAGGGAGATTTGGCCCAAGGTCCATCACCCTAGTTTTGATGATGATTAACTCATGTAGTTATAGTACTAATGATTTTGTGCTTATTTAGTTTCAGATATTTGATCAAGATTTTAGTCGGTGTTTAGCTTCAATGAAAGATTCGAAGTCAAGTTTTGAACCTAGCACGTGTTGATCTAAGAGTTCGCGCTTCAAAATTGTATCAAATACTCAAAGAGAACTCTAGCTCATGGATCAAGTTTGGACCAAGTCAAGATGGAGAAGAAGTTTTCAAGAGAAGATTTTCAAGACTTGTATCATATTTGTAAGTGTTAAGATTTTGTCTTTAGATAAAATGTAAGAGAATATTAGCTATGGAATGCTCAAGCTTATACACATACACACACAAAAGTTTGATTTTCAAAAAATACGGTTTTTGTTTTAAGCTTTAAATTCTATGCCTCAAAAATAGTTCACATGTTTGTAATATATGTTGATTTTTTTATCACATATATTTGTACTTCAAAGTATTTTAATGAACTTATTTTTGTGAATTTTATGGAATTTAAGATGTATTTTAAAAAGTTGTTAAAACTATTTTTTGGATGCTTGCGGTCGACCGCTCAGGCTGAACCGGTTGACCGATGTGCACAAGACGTACACAAGCCTATGTGACTTGAGCTCGGTCGACCGACCGTTGATCACAGTAGAGATCAGCTGACCGACCGGTCGACTAACTGACTTTGTAGAGCTCTTGGGTTTTCTCGGTCGACCGGGCGACCGATCGTTCTGCTGATCTGCTCGACACCCTTATAATTTTTTGATCATAACTTTTTATTCTTACAATCAATCAATATGATTTAAATTGCATTTCAAATATAGCTTCAGGTCTACATTTCTTATTCAATAGTCATTTTCTGATTCAAATGTTAAGGATGTCAAATATTGGGTTAAAGTCTATTCTTGTTCTGAAAACAGTTTACAGTTTCTGATTTGACATCTTTCCGTATTTTGTTGATACCTTTCTATGCCAAAATTATATTAATTTTATTTAAGTTTCATTAGAAAGAAGACGTAAAGATCTACAAATTTCTTCTAAATACTTATTTCCAAAGTCTAACGTTTTAGGCCTCAAAATCATGCTCAAAGTTGACCTATCGTACAGTTTGGTCTAAGGTCGATCGACCGCTTGGTCCCAGACTGCAACGGTCAGAAATTTGACCGTTGGTCGGTCGACTGCCTTTGACCATTGGTTGATTGATCTAGCAGTCACCCGACAGGCCATTCTGGCTAGTTTTTAAAGCATAACGGCTAGTTTTTCTTGGTCTATAAATATGGGATTTTTGGGTGAGTTATACACAAGATTTTGAGAAATTTTTTTGCAGCTAGTTTTTCCTATCTTCCACAGAAGCTTTCAAAAGTTTTTGGGCTAAACTTCTATATCAAAAAGAGAGCTTTCCAAGAGTTTTTTTTTTTTGAGTTTTCAAAAGAGATTTCTTGAGTTTTCCACCACAATATCTATCTAGTTTTTCTTACGCAAGCTTGAGCTTTCTATTGTTATATTTATCCTCTAGGATCCTTATTGTAAGAGAGTTTGTTTTTGTAATCAACAGAAATGATCACAAGTGTTTCACCCCTTGTATTTGATGAGTTGTAGAGGTTGCGGCCTTAGCGATCTTGTGGGTTCACGTGTGTTGTTCTGTGGGAACAAGTGAGGGACTTGCGGGTCCAAGAGTTCTTGAGGGAGCTCGTTGTAGGTGTTGCGGTACTGAGTGATCTTGCAGGATCGATCATAGTGGAAATCCTTCATAGTGGTGAAAGCGGGGACGTAGTGCAAGTGTGCTCGAACCTCGAAACAAATCTCCTGTATTTACTGATTGGTAGTCAAAAGTGCATTTTTATCATAACATTTACCATCACATTTTCATATTTATTCATTTAATTCTGCACATTTATTAATAATTTGTAATTTATTGTGTGCAGGCCTCGAATTATTATTTAAAGCTTAAAAAGCCCAAAAGTCCAGCATCCAGCAAAGGGCCAAAAGCTAGGGTTTAGTTTTCTTTTTAGTTAGATTTTCTTTCCTCTGTAAATTTTATTTTCTTTTTGTGAAAGCTGAGAGGAGATGATGTATTCATGGAGGAAGGGATCCACTTGTACTGATGGTGACAGCCGGTGTAAGTTGTAATTTTCCACCATTGTTTAATAATCAAATCGACGCTTGTTTTTGTTCTTTTTAATCTATTCTTGTTTTATTGTGTCTTTATCTTTGTCTATCATTGTTCTTCTATTTTTGTTTTATGACATTGTTTCTTTCTCTAATGTCTTGCCCACCATGAGATCCAACTGCTTCGAGAATACCTAGCCGAGGAAGGAACCTTGATGGCCTATGGCGATGAACAAGTCTTCATAGCTTGTTTTTCATTTCGTAGAGTAGATTAAGAAGGCGGACGATCCTATAAGCCATGCTTGTACGCCTTCCAAGAAAAGGTAAATCATCGCAACGGTTCAAATGGTAAGCAGATTAAAGAGGTAAGTTTTCTTTTCTTTTCTTTTCTTTTTTGTAGATTAAATCACAACTTCTCCCAATTCTTTATTTGCCGACCCATTGTAAATACCACTTCCTTTCTAACTTAACTAATAAAAATAAAAACTTTAGAGAAACTTACTTAACGCTTCCATCGCAGTCCCTCCCTGAGGATCACGACCCGCATAGCCCTGCTACCGCGGATTAGAATTGAGACTTGCACATCATATTCTTAAAACTAAAATATTATATTTTGTGTGCAGGAAATCTCAGTCAACAAATTGGCGCCGTTGCCGGGGAGGGACGGTAAGTTATTCTCTAATAAAAAAAATTATTATTAACTAATTCTTTTATTCTTTTCTGTTTGCAGGTTTGGAGAACAGGAAACAGAAACATAGCAGCAGCAGTGGACATACAGCTATTCTGTGCCTCTGCCCTCGAAGGCAGAGCACCAGAACCTACTGTATTGCCGCGGATCCGCGGCCAGAGCCGCGGAAGCGCGGCAACAGTAGTTCACTACTAATTTGGTTTTCTGCAGGTTGCTGCAAATTGTAAATTCTGTTTATTGCTCTGTTTATTTTGTTCTGTGATATACCTGCTTACTGCTAATTAATTCAACAGTAAAAAGTTTGTTGTTAATGATAAAAATTGATTAGACGTTTGCATATTAGGCACGTGTCTTTTCAATTTATTTATTTTTACTGTTGAAGAGTGCTGGCGACAAGGTACGTTTGCATAGCATATAGATTAGGAAACACTCTTGGTTGTTTACTGCTTTCTTGAGTGATTACTTTTCTATAGCTTTACACGTACACTAATTCATCTTAAGGGCATAACCCATAAATAAGATAAGGTGGGGATTTCATCACCCTTCCTTAGCCCAAATCATATCCCGAGCACTCACTAACCCAAGCCTAACTTAAAAAAGAGTAGACGTTGGCCCTAGGGACATCTCGGACTCAGTAGGAGATTATCCTAAGGGGGAACAGTGCTGGAAGTTGACTCTTGCCAAATCAGTGTCTAGGAAAGGGATTGAGGGCCGAAAGCCCGAAGATTGGTGGTTATTTAATTAAGGAACGTCTTTGACGGAAAACCTCCCACCACTCTTGCCCTGACCTGGCTGATTAACTCGTGGTCAAAGTTTGCACCCTACCTCCCGTGGACAGTCTAACCAGTTAGGAGTCGTCTAGGTCATAGGTCTACCCTAACTTAGGTTAGAATTTTTTTTTTGTTTATTTGTTTGTTTTGTTTGTATTTGTGTGATATGGCATATAATAATAATTCCAATTTTAATCCATATTACACACCAAACTCTTTTTCGGATATTACCAACCCGGCATATCATAATTTTGACCAATCTAGTGTGCCGGAATGGTCTTATCCGAATGAATATAACCCACACCCTCCATCTTATGACTATAATTTCCATAATAATTTCAACTCGTCACAGAGTTCATGGGGTTTCGATTCCCCCGAGTTTAATTCTCAACCAAATTGTCCTTCATATCCATCTAGTCCACATTCTTTCAATGATTCATACTCTGATCCCCCCATTCAGAATAGATTACCATCTATCGGGGAAATGATAAGTATGCACGAGTCCAAGCAACAACCACCATCAATCTTAGACATGATGATGCGTGAGTCCACCGACTCACAACTTCATCACGATTACACTTCCTTTTTCCAAGCCCAATCACAAAAGAGGCTTGAAGCCATGACTCAGGCTAGATTAGCTCATGAGCATGACATAGATTTGATGGTTCAATCCTTACGTTCTCACCGTCCGGCTGATTCTGATATCACTGACCACTCTTTTAGAGCCGACGAACCAAGTTGCTTTGGACAACAAGATTCTATTTCAGTGCCATCATTTGAACTTGCCGAAACTCCAATTCTTGATAATGGCAAGTTTTTTCCTTTCCTGAAATAGAACTTGAGGATGAATATGATCTTGATCCCCAACTTGATGATTCAATTTTATTTCCTGATCCAATAATGACTCCAGTGTCTTCACCTGATTTCACTTTTCCCGAGTCAACATTGGACCCTATTCAAATTCATCATGAAATTGAATCACCCATTTTAGATGATCATATTGAACTTGACCAATTATGCAATTTTGAAAATCCCATGGATAAATTGGCAAGTTCTCATTTTTATGAAATTGAACCCAATGAGATATGTGACCTAGATTCTCACAATCTCTTTACTTTTGAAACTGATTGTACAATTCTGACGGAAGATGTTGACCTTAGTTTTGAAGAATTGTATGGCGATGAGCTAGAATTCCTTAATATTGGAAGTAAAGAGATATCACCCATATTAGATCACATTCCATTGTGGGAAGAAGATTGTGGACTTGAGTTTCAATTTCTTGACTTGGACTCAATTCTTGAACCTAGCCCGACTCCTGAGCCCTTACTTGATTTGAGCATCTTCCTTGAGTCGGTATTCGTTCCCGTACCTATAATGTCCAAGTCAATAATTCCATCTTTTCATACTCCATTTTGGGACAAGGAGGTTGAGACAATTAACTCTGAAATTTATTATGAAATTTGGAAATTTGATGGGGTGGAAATACTAAAAATTGATTATACATATATTTTAGTGGGTTATGTAAGGAAAGTTTCTGGTGGGTTCCACCAAATTATCTGTCATCTTGATTGGGCCGCATTTCGTGGACCAATTAGACCACCTCCGGAACCACCACCCTAAGGTAACTTCCGCCTTCCCTTGTTCTTTTTCATGCATACATGCATTCATTCATACATTGAGGACAATGCATGAGATAAGTGTGGGGGTGGGCTTTACTAACATACTAACATAGTTAGAAACTAACAAAATTTGCTAATAAAAAAATATATAAAAAAAAATGTTATAAAAAGGACAGTATTTTGACTTATTTTTTTGAAAGAAACCTAAGTTAGTTTTAAGGATTAGGAAAATCATGATTAGGATTTCTAAAACTTGGTCAAAATAAATAAATTGTTGAATTTTTAAGTATAGGAGGAGAAATTGAATAAGTAGTTAGTCTTAATTTTTACCTTAATGAAATGTGCATACCAAATGCATATCTAGGATTCTAAGACAAAGACCTTGTGCCTCATAAAAAAAAAGAAAAGAAAAAAAAAGAAAAAAAAATCACCAATTAAGCTGATACATGTACCTCAAGAAGCATAAGTATTCATGCCTAAAGGTGAGTAAATAAAATAAAGTCCTTAGTTTTGGGGCCTAGTTCACTCGAATTTGAGTCCGCGGGGTGTTTTCTCACCTGGTGCCCTAAAGCCAACCGGTTTGGGAGTCATCGACTTTAAGTTCGTTACATGGGTGGATTAGAAAGCCTAAGGAAATTAAGGAAAAAATTACTTTATATGTATTAACACATCTAATAGTCAATTAGTTAGGTATGAGGGCCTCAAGAAGCCTTAATGCTTATACGAAAGAAAATTAGATGCGTTATACATATTAAAAAAAAAGAAAAAAAAAGAAAAAAATATATATAGAGGCATGAGAGTCCAAGTTAAGGAATTCCTAGTATAAATTCATAAGGATGCATATGATTTTTGGTAACGAAAAAGACTATATTAGAAGTTCAATTTTGACCCTTACCTAAAATGAAAACAATTTACTTTATAAAGACTAAGTCTAAGAATGAATAAAAATGAGGATCCTAAAACTTATAGACTACTTAGTCTCTTCAAATATAATTCAAATATTTACCTTTTTATGGATTTTGTGGGTGTAATCCGCTGAAAACCCTCACGAGACAACACTCGTCCTCTAGGGTAACCTAGAGGTTTAACGGCTTGTTGCACGTGCTAAGTGTAACCGTGATTCCTACGAAAGTGAGTTAGTTAGATTAACTTTTTCTTTTTCTTTGTTTTTACTCGAGGACGAGCAAAAAGATAAGTGTGGGGGTGTGATTGGTAGTCAAAAGTGCATTTTTATCATAACATTTACCATCACATTTTCATATTTATTCATTTAATTCTGCACATTTATTAATAATTTGTAATTTATTGTGTGCAGGCCTCGAATTATTATTTTAAAGCTTAAAAAACCCAAAAGTCCAGCATCCAGCAAAGGGCCAAAAGCTAGGGTTTAGTTTTCTTTTTAGGTTAGATTTTCTTACCTCTGTAAATTTTATTTTCTTTTTGTGAAAGCTGAGAGGAGATGATGTATTCATGGAGGAAGGGATCCACTTGTACTGATGGTGACAGCCGGTGTAAGTTGTAATTTTCCACCATTGTTTAATAATCAAATCGACGCTTGTTTTTGTTCTTTTTAATCTATTCTTGTTTTATTGTGTCTTTATCTTTGTCTATCATTGTTCTTCTATTTTTGTTTTATGACATTGTTTCTTTCTCTAATGTCTTGCCCACCATGAGATCCAACTGCTTCGAGAATACCTAGCCGAGGAAGGAACCTTGATGGCCTATGGCGATGAACAGGTCTTCATAGCTTGTTTTTCATTTCGTAGAGTAGATTAAGAAGGCGGACGATCCTATAAGCCATGCTTGTACGCCTTCCAAGAAAAGGTAAATCATCGCAACGGTTCAAATGGTAAGCAGATTAAAGAGGTAAGTTTTCTTTTCTTTTCTTTTCTTTTTTGTAGATTAAATCACAACTTCTCCCAATTCTTTATTTGCCGACCTATTGTAAATACCACTTCCTTTCTAACTTAACTAATAAAAATAAAAACTTTAGAGAAACTTGCTTAACGCTTCCATCGCAGTCCCTCCCTGAGAATCACGACCCGCATAGCCCTGCTACCGCGGATTAGAATTGAGACTTGCACATCATATTCTTAAAACTAAAATATTATATTTTGTGTGCAGGAAATCTCAGTCAACATTTACGATTGCTTATCTCTCTTTCACTTGTGTTTATATATCTTGCATGCTTTTATTGTTAACATCCTTATATGCTTGATATACTTATGCTCAATTGAATATATGCTTGAGATTATTTGCTCACACTTGTATTCAACCAAGAGAGCCATAGTGGTACCTCAACTCTTAATCTAGAGGAATTTTGAGAAGATAGTCTAGAGCTCTTTATCGGAAATTCGGCTACACCCTATGGTTATACTTGATGTGTTTAGCATAATAGTGTTAGTTTGCATAATAGTTTTAATTTCACATTTATTTTGTATTAGATTAGCTTCTCACCTATTCACCCCCTTCTACGTGACTTATAAGAAGAAGCGATTGAAATATTTGTGGATAACAAATCAGCCATTCAACTTGTAAAGAACCTAGTACATCATGGGAGGAGCAAAATATAGATACACAGTTTCATTTTCTCAGAGGCTATGTAAAGCAGAAAACCGTAAAGCTGGAGTATTGTCATACCATGGAGTAAGTAGCAGATATGTTCACCAAGATTTTGCCAATTGAACCTTTCAGAAGGATAAAAGAAATACTCGGTATAAAAACATTTTGATTTTAGGGGGCGTGTTAGAATATCAAATAAAAATATCTTTTATGACATTAATTTTGAAAGTAGAAGAGATACCAGATGTTGAAGAAATGAAGAGTCATCATCATTAATTAGGAGAAATAAAGAATCATCATCAATTGAAAGAATGAAGAGTCATCATCAATTTGAAGAAATGAAAAGTCACCATGAATTGGAGAAGTTAAAAAGTCATATACGCATTATTGTCATTTGTTTATGACATTAAAATAGATAGTTGATATTCTTGTAAGTTTTTTCTATAAAGCCTATAAAAAACTAGTGTACCTCTTTCTTTTTTCAAGTAAGAAAGAAAGAAAGAAAAGTTAAATAAGATTCATTCTTTACTTAAACTTTTAGATTATAATATATTAGTTCGTAGACTAGTATACATCACTAACTAGCTCATCTACTTAAACAAAATAAAAGTCACGGCCTCCCCCCGCTTGCATGGGAAGTCATAAAAGAGAGTCTTTGAGAAATGCATTCATCCGTGCATCAAAATAGTCATGTGTTCAAATTTCATGACCATGGACACCTTCAAATTTTATTTTAGCATGCAGGCCTTCCAGCCTAAATATATCTACTGAGATCTAATATCTTGCAATAATTACCCAACAACACTTGTATATCATAAAAGAGAGTCTTTGAGAAATACAAATGTGAATTGGAAAGCGAAAGCTCAATTTTCATCTTTTGTTATGAAAACTGTGACCACCTGCCATTTTTTGTCCCACTTTTTTTTATTTATTTGTTATTTTCTTTTCCTGTCTGCCAAACCACAGCAAACCTAAAAAGCTGACATAAAAAATTTGTCCCCCCCCCCCCCCCCCCCCCCCCCCCCCCCCCAGGCGTTAACATTAGGCCCTGATTGTTTCGTAGCACAAACTTCAGATTTCCATTCAAACTTCAAATCAAGCAGAAAATCGTTGCATTTACTGTAGCCTACAGTAAATTTGTCATGATTCTAACCATTTTTTCTCGTTCGGGAGAGGACCAGTTCAACTATAGCTCTAGTGTAGCTGTACTTTTATAATGATTCGTATTAATTTCCCCCCTCAATTAAAAACACAACCAAACATACTACCTGGAAACCTGCAAACTACAGTTAACTTGTCAAGTTTCCAATCCTCTAATTTGCAAAACAAACAACCCTAATTAGTTTTATTAAAGGTAAGATGGAAAACAAAATAAAATCTAAATAATTTACATTTATAGCTTCTATAAAAAGTAACAAAAAAAAAATATAAAAAAAATCTCACTAATAACTTCCCTAGCTCATGATGTGTGTGTGCCTCAAACTCTCCACAAGTCACTGTCATCCTTTAATCGGGGAGAAAACCAAAAATATTATTAAAATTTAGGTGAATCAGTGACTACTTTCTATTGCTAAACCAAATAACCGAGGGGTTTTAGTTGATTAGGCATGACTGGTAAATTATATTTTGTTATAATTGAAAGATTAAATAATACTAGATCATCAAAGAATTGGCCAATTAAAATCTCGACTCGATTGCTTGAACCCTCACAAGAGATCCAAAGTCTTAGGCAAATGCGCTTCTTTCGTAGGTTAAGATTTAAAACTGTTATGAACTTTGAGATGTTTTAAGAAAGCTATCAGGAATTTCGAAAAATATAAAAGAATTATCACGAACTTTGATGATTTCAATAAAGTACCATATAATTGTTAACGGTAAAAGGGCAAAGACAAATTTGCAGGAGCTCAAGTGCATGAAGTATCTCCTCGTGAATCGGTTGCAATTCGGATGATATTTTCTTGAAAAATTAAGTGATAATTTGTTAGTTTCTTGTGTTTTTAAAATTTGTGATAATTTTTCCCCAACAAAGTTCTTCATATTTTTATGAATTTTAGCGTATTTCCCTAAGATTCCATCACACACCCAGCCCACTTGAGCCCAGCAACCAAAAAGGGCCGGCCCGTCAACAAACAGCGGATGCTGGTCCAGCTGCTATTTTTCAAACACGGCACTACTGGACGGCCAAGATCAATGCAAGCTCAAGACCTGAACGGTGCAGATCAAAGGTTATCTCGTACGTCGTTTTATTCCCTTTCTAAAATTGAACATTGGGAAGGGGAAAAAAAAATCTCAAGCGAGAGAGAGAGGGGGAGAGAAATGGAGTTATCTTGTTGTTCTTCTAAAATCTCATCTTCTTCTTACCTCCCACTCAAAACAACAAGGCCCAACAAGCCCTCATCTCTCTCTTCCTCCAGCTCCGTCTTCTTCTCGAAGAAGAGGCTCAGCAGCTTGGTCTGCGTACGGAGAAGCCGCGGCAGCAGCACGATTGGATCTGGTTCAAGGCGCCTCGGTTGCCGTTGCCTGTTCGGGCTCGGCGTGCCGGAGCTCGTCGTCATCGCCGGCGTCGCCGCCCTGGTCTTTGGGCCGAAGCAGCTGCCCGAGGTCGGGCGCAACATCGGCAAGACTATCAAAAGCTTTCAACAGGTTCGGTTCATTCGAGTTCAGTTTCGTAGCTAGGGTTTCTAATTTGTTAATTTCAAATTCAAAGCAATTAGTGTTCATCTATCGATCTGTAGCTTTTTTTAGAATGTGAACCGTGGCTCAATTAGACATTAACATGTATTTACTATTGTTTGTACCTCATTGTTACTGGAAACTTTAAGAAAATAAGACATAAACTGGCTGCTTGTGCTGTCAATCTAGGACTTTTAAGCGGCTAGGTTGCCCACGTTTGATAATTTTCCAAACAGAAGGCCAATGCAGAGTACTTAGAATGAGGTTATGGTCTTACAAACCAGAGTAAATATTTTGGAAAAATGTATGCTTTACCCCCAATCTTGTCATTAAGAAAAAGATTCATGTAGCCAACCCAAAAGTGTGAGAGAAAGGTTTTGTTGTACCAGTCTTGTCATGAACTTCCTTTGATTTGACAATATGCAACATAGCCCCCCTGTTAGCATATGCTAATGCAGAATTTATTATGGGAGGCTACTTTTTTAGTCAAGAGAAGAGTAGTATGACGAATCACTTTGGTTAAGGGGAAATAATATCATAGTATATGGGCTTTACGAAGAAGAAATGGGTTGATCCAAAAGTTGTTGAAAATTTTATCCCTATTTTTTTAAAAATTAAAACATGCAATAATTAAAACTTAGCACAAATCAAATTAAATGCGTATCAATTACTAAACATGCAATAAAATTAAATAAAGAGTAAGATCGTTGGCATGGGAGATGTAGTCGTGCGGCGCACTGCCCTACAAGACAAATGGCTATCCTCTCATCTGGACGTCGAATTGGCCCTGTCAACTAGCGGTAAAGACTCCCCCGGAATCACCAGCACCTTGGCTCGTACGCTAGCACCAGACCTTTGTTCAGATTCAGAACGGTTGCCCAAAACATAAAAAAAGGAGAAGAAAATTTAATTTGAGCTGAAGCCCTTTTCAAGAGTAGGCCTCAAAAGAAATTTCATAGGGAAAGAAGAGAAAATGAGAACTGTGTGTTGAGAACTGAGTTAGGATTCTATTTATAGGCTTAGAACCCCAGTTGTTGTAACACCTCTACTAGAAAATCCAAGCAGTTGAGAGATTTTCTCAACTGACTTAGATCCTAAGACTTGGTCAAAGTTGACTTAGTAAAACAAAATTTGAAATGAAGGCTTTTTTATTTTTAACTCAAAAATCTAAGTCCTCCCGGAAAGGTTGAGTTTCAGGGAAGACAGAATAAAACAACACAATGTAAATAAACCAAAAACACAAATCAGATAATATAAAACATGAATAAGATTGGGCAACCTCATACTGTGAATTCGGGACATGTGGACTGCGGCTGGAACATTTCTTAGTGAATTCATCGTCATTTGAGAGACATAGTGGATTATGCCTCATGAGCCTCTTTTACCAGATATTGATCGCTAGCCTCTTTTACCGGATATTGATAGCAGATACACACAGTAAGTCCTCATCTATTGAGTGAGCGGGTTAAGCATTAATGACCATGCTCACAGTAACCGACTAATGAGAGTTTCTAATGGTCAGCCCTGTCCCCTAACCGTGGCCATCACGGTTCCTCTCACGTAGGTAAGTCCTCCAAGCACGGTTCAAAGACTCGGCCGAGTCGGAGACGAGTCAGTCGAGTCGTATCTGTCTCGGCCCACTCCGAGACAACTCCGAGTCACGAGTCGGTCGACTCAACTCAGAGACTGACTCGGCCGAGAATAGGAGTTGACTCGATCGACTCGACATTATGATGATGATTTTGTGCCTCATCGCAATTCAATGTGGAAATAACTACATTAGCATGTATTTATGAATATAGTTTGTGCAATTTACTATATTGTGCATGTATTTTGATATTCTTATACCGACGACGCGTGTATTTATATTTTCGCTTTATATTTAGTGTGCTAGGTGATATATTTTGGACATGTCTACATTTTTTAAGATTTGTCGTGATTTTTTCAGAATTTTTTGAGCTTTCTATGTAGTGTTTTGTGCGTATCGCCCGATACCGATCCGAGTCGCCGAGACCGATCCGTCCAGTGCTCGCCGAGTCGGCGGCCGAGACCGCGACTGTGAACCATGCCTCCAAGGATACTACAACTGAATGTTATACCCTGCACACTAAATGCGTTGGACTTATTAAGAGCTTAACTCATCCTTACCTAGCTATATCATAAGAGCATCGTCACCATAGAGAAGGAGAAGTAGCTACAATGTTACATATAGGATATAAATATATCCAGTTGATGCTCCACACGAGTATCACCAGTCCAGCTTGTTATTACCACATTAAATCTCTTTTATGGAACCGGCTCTTAATCAAGTAGGTTGGGTTTTCGCTGTCGGTGAACTCTACTCTGGGTTTAACCCTATCTCCCTTGATGAGAGTAGGGTTACACTCCTAGAAAGTCCTTTAGTCAGAATGACTTTATGATTTTTAGGGTCAAACAAATGGCTTAATAACTTTTATTTTCAAGTGGTGACAGTCATAGATTTAACTCTTCATGACCACATTATTATGACTCTTGACACCCTTTATCAGACTTTTGAGTAATTGTCAGAGTCTCCCCCATTTGGGATCATAAATAGTTATAAAGTTTTCTTTATTGCCTTAGTTTCAAAACGAGCAAATTATACCATAATGGTTTATGACAAAGCATAAGTATATTGCATTTGGTTATTCCGGTATTTAGAATATATATGTATACACATATATTTAATTTGATAAAGAATAATCAAGAAATTTATGCTTATCAAAAGTCACTTTAATGCACAATTAGTGTCAAATTTAACTATTAATATGTAATTCAGATATATATCTGAAAAATATAGCTTAAGTATGTGAAAACATATAGCATATACTTGATTAAAACGTTATGAACTGTATATGTACTAGTAGAAAAATAATTTATTATTCATTTTACTCACCTTGTTAAGACATTGATAATGTCAAGATTGGATTTTTAGTATTTTATAAGTTGGTTATAAATTGGTTCCTTGCCAGATAGCGAAACATGCTAATTTGCCTTGCCATATATATTCTTTATAATATCTGAATTTTCATCTTGGACAAATATCATTGTCTTAATTTAGTGATTAGGTTATAAAATCTAATTCCCTTTATGCATGCAACTTTATTTTCACAAATAATACATGCATATAATATATGCATTATATATTTTTTAGTTTTGAAAGGTTACATTTAAAATCTTCAAAAAATTTAAACGAAATTATACAAATTAATTAACAACGAAGATTATAATATCCGTTCTGAATATGTAAAGTCTTTAAAGAAAGGCTTGAAGTGCATGACTATGCAAGATGTAATAATTATTTTTAAAATATTATATCATAAGAAAATCATTTATATTTTGACAAAATAACTTTAATTGATCCCAATTAGATTTGGATGGAGGTAAAGCTGCACATGGCTATGATCTTACTATGCATTTACATGAGCTCAAATTATAAGTTTTGCTCATATAAACATAATGTCACAAGTAACACATTTTTCTAATTGTAGTTTTAACATAATCATATTGTTAGAGATTCTCAATCCTACTGTATCCCTCATATTAGACTAAATATAAATTACGGTACCAAGTTTAACTTAGCATGATTCAATCATAATTTATATCAGACTCAAGCTCGATCCAACCATAACATGTAATTAAGGTTAATCCTAGACAGATTCAGGTATGTTCAAATATTGGTGATACATTAGGTTATAGTCTAGACAACATTACTTTAAGCTTATGGTTACATAGGCTGATGAGATATTTCATAAAGGATCTTAGAATTATTGGGTTAGTCAAAACCTCAATTTTACCAGTTCAATTAGCCAGGTCGGCGTAACTCAAGTGGGAGGTTTTTCGCTCTTGGCTTTCCTTAATTATAGCACCACATTGAGTACCCTTTCTTAGTTAAACACCAATTGTACGAAATTAAAAGGAAATGATTTACCCTTTAGTTTCCTTGTCCTATTGAGTTTTAGATCTTAAGAAGTCAATATTTAGTACAGTTGACATTTAGATTTAGAGAATGAATGTATCACTGTCAAAAATAATTCCTAAATTGGTAAACTAATATTCTATTTGGTTTGATATTAGAAGTGATCTAAGTTATCCAAAATGTCTGAAAATGATAGATGTGTTATGTGTTCAATAATTTTGTTAATATAAAAAGTTTATAATATAAATTTGATTAGATCGATTTTAAATTAGGGTATGCAGAATAAATGTGTAGGGGATCTTGCTTAATTTCACTTTGTAGAAATAATATAATTTAGTTAGATTTATGCTTGAGTTCAAGACAAGAGTAGTAAGATATTTTAAAAGGAACTCGAACTAATTATAACATGTAATTCAAATACAAAATTAACATGTTTATCTCATTATTTGAGTACTCGTATTTGATAGATAATCTCTAGTATGTTGCAAGTAAAATTACTGAATAACTTGAGATACATAGATCATACAAGTAAAAGTGATAAGAAGATATGATATACATGAATGTTTGCATTCAGTCGATCATGTATTTAAATTGCACAAACTTATATAGTACAAATATTATACAAAAGTTTTTTTTAACTATTTATCATATTTATTTTGCATGAGACTCCTCTGATAAAGCTAGACGATTGCATGGTTGAAACTTGACGGTTAGGATGTATAAATCAGATGTTTGACATTGGAGACATGGAATCAAAGATCTAAATGATGCTCAATTATCCTTCTTTTCTTATAGTATTTATTTTGTACGGTGCATACTAGTCTCTTTTGAAAACATTCATACTGTAAGATTATCAATCAAAGTTTATTGCATTTGTACAATTGCAAGATAGTTTATTTTTATTTTATTTTTTGTTTGTACTAAAAATTCATACCATTGATACAAATGAGATCAAAGTTCTGGCGTGCATCTATCATTATTTTATTTCAGAAATCGTGTGATGTTTATTAAGATTTATGAGTTAACCACATCTAGACGGTTGAATATGTGATTTAAATTAAAACTAAAAGGAAAAGGAAAAGTTACATAACTTGAAAAATGCATCAATCAAGTTTTGTTGGATCCATTTAAATCCTATGAAAGTACTAAAACACACAAAAATCAGTTAAGCTTGCTTTTTTATTCATCTCAACCAGTGTTTTAAATGTCGGCCAACCACGACATCCATGAAATGTCGGCCGACATTTCGTTTTCAGACCATCACCACCACGACATCCATGCCCTCGTTGCAAATTGCGTTTTGGAAAAAAACCGCCGAAATTTCGGAAAATCCCCGATATGTCGGCCGATAAATCGGCGGAAAATTGCGCCCGCAATACTCAAATGTCGTTTATACCATATGGGTTAACATATCGGGTTGGATCCTTTAATTTACCCGATCCAAACCCGTTCAATAGTAAAATAAATTTGCCCTAAAGGCTAAACGCCCCTCTCCTCTCTTTGACTCTTTCAGATCTGAAAAAAAAAAGAAAATTGTCGAAGGAGAGGCGCGGCGACCTCGTCTCCGATCTCTTCAATCTCCGACCTCGAAGGCTTCCCTCCATCCTCCGAGTGCTTCCCCCATCCTCCGGTGCTTCCTACCGCAATGATCTCGAAGGCTCGAAGCCTCGAAGGCTCTCCAGTCCTCCCTCTGTCGTCTGGAAGTTCCTTCGTCTGATGAAGACTTCCAACTACAGTAACCTCAAAGTCTTTCAATTGCAGCAACCTCGAAGGCTTCCCTCTAACCTCGACCTCTGATCTCAAGCCTCGCGGTGACTGGTGAGTTTCATTTCATTTTTTTGTTTCGTTCTTCTTTCTTTTGTTCTTCTTCCTCTTCTTTTTTCTTTGCTGGGTATTAATTGAGGGGTTTGCTGAATTTACAGTCACAATTACAACCACAAATTACAATCACAATTACAATCACAATCACAATTATATTTTGAGGGTTTTGCTGAATTTTTGCTGGATTCTCTTGCTGATTTTTTGCTGGATTCTGTTGCTGATTTTTTGCTGATTTTTGTTGCCGAAATTATGTTGAATTTTATTGCTGAATTTTGCTGTTGCTTGTTGAGTACTTGGTGTGGTTGAACTGTTGGGCTTTTGCACTGTAGAATTGAACTCTGTTGAATAGAACATTGACCTGAAAATGGCAATGAATTTGATCAGTAAACTTATCTGAAAATGATACTCATTTCTGAACTGAAATTGAGTTAATTGAGTAAATGAGTTTTTCTTTAAAATAAAATTTATTTCTGAATTTCAGTTTGAACTGAAATTGAGTAAAATGAGAAAATTAGTTGATTCAAGTTCGATTCTAATGTGTTTATTATATTTTCTGATAAATAAGACTATCCTCCTATGTCTTCTTCCGAAGCTTCTAATGCGATGTCAATACCATTGAAGGGTGGTACTGATCCCTGTTGGGAATATGGAGAGAGGGTGTTTGAGAAAAGTACAAATTCAGTTCGGTGTAAATTTTGCAAGCAAGTATTTAGTGCAGGTATTAGTCGTTTGAACAACATTTGGCAGGAATAAAAGGAAATTGTAAAGAGTGCAGATTAGTTCTTGAGGATGTGAAGAAAAAAGTGAGAACTTTATCATAAATTTCAAGAAAAGAAAGAAGTCAAAAATGCTCTATGCAAGCTTTATTAGATGATGTGCATGCTGGGGAGGAAGATGAGTACAATGAGATCATGGAAATGGAAGAGGGGACTTCATCTCAAAGTAGCTTATTCAGATCTCTGAAGCCCAAGTGTAAAGGACCGATTGATAGGTTCGCTACCCGCACTCCGGAAGAGTTGGCCAGCATTGCTAAAAGTAAAAAAACAAAATGTCTTAAATCCTAAAGTAAAGAAGAAGGCAAGAGAGGATGCGGTGAAGTACATAGCTAGGTGGTTCTATGAAGCCGGAATTGCTTTCCATACCGCTACATTACCATCTTTTCAACAAATGTTGCAAGCTATTAGAAATTATGGAGTTGGTATGGAAGCCCCAACCCCTTATGAGTTAAGTGAGACTTTTCTTCAAAGAGAGGTAGAGGAGACGAAAGAGAATCTTAAAGGATTCAAGGATAGTTGTGCAATTAGCGGATGCACGCTTATGACAGATTCATGGTCAGATCGGAAACACAGAAGTATTATGAATATTGTTGTGCATTGTCCAGCGGGAATCGCATTCTTATTTTCTCAAGATGCATCGGCCGAGAAGCATGATGGAACTTATATTTATAATTTGTGGATAAAGCAATTGAAGATGCAGGGGAGGAGAATGTAGTGCAAATTGTCACGGATAATGCTTCGAACAATATGGCCGCTGCAAATATGCTTAAATTAAAGAGGCCTAACATCTGTTGGACAAGTTATGCTGCACACACCGTTAATTTAATGGTAGGAGACATTGCTAAAGTAAAGCCCATCCGAAATGCAATTCTAATGGCGAGGAATGCGGCAGTTTATATTTATAGCCATATCATCACGCTTATGCTACGCTTAGCATAATGAGGGAGTTCACGGGTGGAGAGATTGTTAGACCCGGGGCCACTAGATTTGCAACTGCATAACTATCTTTGCATTCCATGCGGGAAAAGAGGAAAGAGTTGAAGCAAATGTTTACTTCTACAAAGTGGATGAATCATCCACTTTCTAACAAGGATGTGGGAAAGAAGGTATATCTAAAAATAATTATAGTAGATACTAGATAGAAAGTAAATAGTAAAATTACAAACTTATTTTTTTTTGTAGGTTGCTGAAATTATTGCGAGTAATAAATTTTGGAACAATGTTGATCTTGCTCTCAAATGTTTTTCTCCATTGGTAAAAGTTCTTCGAAGAGTTGATGGTGACAAGCCATCCATGGGCTTTCTATATGGTGATCTAGACAATGCAAAAGAGGAAATTGCAAGAAACCTCAACCATGAAGAGAAGAAAGTTATTCCAATATGGAAGCTTATTGATACAAGATGGAATGACAAGTTAAAAGGACCTTTGCATAGAGCAGGCTACTACTTGAACCCATGTTTCTATTATGAGAAAAAAGAAGCTACTGAAAAGGTTGGCATATTCATGAATGGATTTGTCGAGTGCATGCACATGTTTTATCCAAATGACGCTAAAAAGGTGGAGAAGATCGGCGAGCAAATGGCTATGTATCAACACCAAGAGGATCTTATGGTAGAGATCTTGCAAAGAATGGAGCTAAAAATCCTAACCTCAACCCAGGTAAATATACACAAGTGACAACACCTTGTAGTTTGAAGCTTCACATATTAATATTACTAACTGTTTTTAATTTTCTAGTTAATTGGTGGAATTTTTATGGGACCGATATTCCTGAATTAAAGGAAATGGCGATAAGAATTTTGAACTTGACAACTAGCTCTTCCGGTTGTGAAAGGAATTGGAGCACATTTGAGATGGTATTGCAATTTATATATTAATACATTACAAACAATTATTCTTTTTGAAATTTCTAGTTTAGTAGTTACTCATTTATATTGTGTTGAATGCTTCTTTTTTTGTAGATTCACACAAAGAAGAGAAATAGGCTAAGTCATAAAAAGTTACGTGACTTGGTTTTTGTCAAGTTCAATGCTAGGCTTAGGAACAAGCTTACCTTGAAAAATAGAGATCCTTTATGCGCTTATGATAATGAAGAAAGGGTCACGGATTGGTTGGTGCCGGCAAAGCGGAATGGTGGACCGCATATCGATAGTGATGACGAAGTGTTTCCCGGAGAAAGATTGAGTTGGAGGCAAGTTGTAAAATCTATGGGAACTAATCCGAAGAGAAGAAAAAGTGTGAGAACAAAAACTTACAAGAGAGAATGGAACTAAAGGAGCATCATCATCAAAAGAAAAATCAAAAGAACTGACAAGGGAAGAAGATGAAGAAGAATTTTCATCAACAGAATCGTCATCGGAGGACCTAAATATTGACATTCCTTTGGAGGAGGAGGATTCGTCGGAGTCTGAGCATGGAGAAGCTTGATAATGGATGAATTACTTATTACTTTTGGTCTTAGATTCTTCCTTTTGAAATTTGCATGAGATACAATTATTGGATTATAACTTTTAAACACTTGAATCTTGTTTGATTAGTTGCTTGCTTCTAGCCTTCTGGCTTCTAGTTTATGGTTGGTTTTCTATATTATGTTTTTATAATCTTTTAAATCAATTCATGATTGAATGATCAAAACATAGATTGAATATTAACTTTTCAGTTCTTTATATTATTTCTTTGGTTGATTATATATCTATTGATTTATGTTTATATTTTGTAGTTAGACATTCGGTTGGTTGGTCTTGAAAGTTAGAGCAATTGAGAAATTTCTACAATGGGGCAGTGAGCGTATGTAAAATGTTAAGGTAAGTATACCTAATTTAAGAATATTTATATACTTTTGCATAAGTTGTATATGTATTGCCTTAATAAAAAAATTTAAGATTACATTATTTAAGATATTTAGGACATATATTTGTTATTATTAGTCATGATGTCCGAAATTTACTAGATGTCCCCGAAATATCTCCGAAATCCGAAATCTGAAATCCGACATCCGACATTTCCCCGATATCCGACATTTAAAACACTGATCTCAACAAAATCTTTTTATGTCAAGAAAATGTAATTAGGCTTTATAATGTTCCAATTTGGTCTATATTTACGGAGTGACTGCATCTTCCTTCTCTATTTAAAATTTTGTAGAAGACTGTTTAGTCTCTCTGACATTTAATCATTGTTTTAAATATCGGCAGATATACTGGTATATCGGCCGAGATATCGGTATTTTATCCAAAATGATAGGATAAGTGTAAAAATTTACCGAATATCGTTTTGGACCGATATTGGCTGATATCGCCACGTGGCCGATATATCAGCCGATATCCGAGATGAAATATCCGATATATCAGCTCTTATAGTTAATTATTTGGATAATAATTATTATTTTTTACTTGAGATATTGTTTTATTATTCTATGTTCATTATGGTATTTCAATGATGTTTTTATTTAATGTTTGGATAATAACTTATTTCTTTTAATAATGTCTTATATGTATTTACTATTGATATATCAACCGGTATTTAGTACTATATCGCAATATATCACCCGGTATCCGGTACATAATTTTGCCGACCGGTATATCGTTGATATCCGATATTTAAAACAATGCATTTAATATGGTCTTGATTACTATAAATAAGGATTGTTAAGGCAGCTACATTGGACCTTGTAATAAAGATAAAAGGTAAATCTTGTAATAGAACTTGTATTAACTTTTCAAAATAATTTTAATCAAATTTTTTTTGCAAGAATCTATATAATAGTTTGTAAGAAAGATCTTAATCTATTTAATTTGCGTGAAGTAGGAAATATATTAAAGAAATCCTTTGTAAGAATTAGTTAAATAATTAACTACTCGTAGAAATATAACAATATGCTTGTATAAATTTAGATAACTATTCTATTGCATAAAATAAGTGTTTACAAGAAATAATAATTAATTAATTTGCACGAAAATTAATTAACAGGAAAATCTCATTTGTCTTCTAGATTGTTGGAAATTTTATGTCTATTTTTTTAAAATTAAAACATGCAATAATTAAAACTTAGCACAAATCAAATTAAATGTGTATTAATTACTAAACATGTAATAAAATTAAAATAAAGAGTAAGATCACTGGCCTTGGAGATGTAGTCGTGCGACGCATTGCCCTAAAAGATAAATGGCCGGTATTCTCGTCCGGACGTCGAATTGACCCCGTCAATTAGCGGTAAAGACTCTCCCGGAATCACCAGCACCTGGGCTCGAACGCTAGCACCAGGTCTCTGCTCAGATTCAGAACAGTTGCCCAAAACATAAGAAAAGAGAAGAAAATTTAATTTAGGCTGAAGCTCTTCTCACGAAGAGTAGGCTTCAAAAGAAATTGCATAGAAAAAGAAGAGAAAATGAGAACCGTGTGTTGAGAACTGAGCTAGGGTTCTATTTATAGTTTTAGAACCCCAGTTGTTGTAACACCTCCATCAGAAAATCTAAGCAGTTGAGAGATTTTCTTAACTGACTTAGATCTTGAGACTTGGTCAAAGATGACTTGGTAAAGCAAATTTGAAATGAAAGCTTTTTTCTTTTATTTTAATTAAAAAATCCAACAAAAGTAAGAAAATATCAAAGCCTTTTTCGATTATATTGAACCTTGAAGCAAACATTGGAGAGTGTTTTGCAATTCTATTACTATCTCTTACTTCTCAGTTCACTTATCTTGTTTCACTACACTCCTAAACCACCTATATATTGGATAACCAACGGTCCTCAAGAGTAACTCACAAGACATACAAGATTCTTTCTAAATGTAAAGGTTAGTCTTATATTCAATCACCATTGAATTAATTGTACACGTTTCATTCATTTTTTATACTTCCAGAATTTGTATTTTGTTATTTTGGTCTGTTAGTTTTTGAATCTAAATTGAGTGATAAAGAGTGAGCAATTGAAGACTATCATGTTTAGGCCCACATGAAATAGGTTGCCAAACTTATTTCGGTTTATATTGAAACAAGTGTATCTATCTACTTGAGATCAAGTGTGGGGTTGTATATGCACGCGGTGCAACCCACCCCAATAGAACCCAGACTTGAGCCATAAATGCTTTAACTGGGTGCCAATCCTTGGTTGGATCCTCGCGGGTGTGTCCACATTGAGTTAAGTTTGCCACTCAATTATTAAATTATTTTTAATAATAATTTATTTTTTTCTATTTTCATTTTTGTGTGGCGAGATTTTTCTGTTAGCTGACCAAGTCTCAGGGATCACAAGATTGCACGATCAACCTCATGATCACGAGATGCTTGTGTGCAACGATCGCATGATCCTGCTTGCACATCAGTTGGAACAAAAAGTTAGTGGACTTTGTTGTGGAGTTTCAACGGAACATGAGTCTCTCTGAGGAAATATATGAACATTAGAGTTCTTGAGACCCTATAAATATATATCTTCTCCATTCAACAGAAAAAAAAAACGAAGAATATCTTCCTCTCTCTAATATTTCTTTATCAAAACGAGTTTCCCCCACTCTTCTTCTCTCTGGGCTTTGGTGGTACTCACAACATGTCTAAGCGTTAAGTGCACTCCACAAGGGCCATGAGCAAGGCTTGTCATTGCATCTCGGAGTTAGATCGTCGTGAACCAGGTGCACTGCTGGGGAGGCAAAAATCTATCCTAAACACAATAATTATTTCGTTTCGCGATAAGTCATTTTCTCTAGAATCTTTTTCTACTTCAATTTATTGTGTTTCTTAGTTTTCCTGCTTTCATAATATTGTGCACAGCTTCGCGGGACATTTCATGAATGATGGCTTGGAGTTCATTTGTTTGGTCTAGGACAACTAAGATACACAATAAATTGAAAAAGAAAGATTTCAGAGACAATTTTTTAGGCACGGAACAATCATTGTCTTTAGGATAGATTTCGCCTCCCCAACAATGCACCCGGTTTGCGACAATCTAACCGGAGATACAACAAGCCTTGCTTGTGAGGCCCTTGCGCTGTGCGCTCATTGCTTTGGGCTACTACTGTGAGTACCACCATAGCTTAAAGAGAAGGAGAGTGAGAAACTTGTTTGAGAAAGAAATATTAAAGAGATGAAGAGATTCTTCTCTTTTGTGTATTTCTGTAGAGTGGAGATCTCTATTTATAGGGTCTCAAAAAATTAGATTGTTAATATATTTCCTCCGACAGAATCATGTTATGTTGAAACTCCATAACAGAGTCCACTATCATTTTTTGTTTCAGACAATGCACGAGTTGGATCGTGCTATCATTGTTGTGATCATGGGGGTGATTGCAATCTCGCGATCGCTGAATCGATTGGCTAACAGAAGAATCTCGCCCTCGTAAAAAAGAAAATAGAAAACAGAATAAATTATTATTAAAAATAATTTAATAATTGAGTGGCAAAATCTAGCTCAGTGCGGGCACACCTGCGAGGCTCCAACCTGGGATTTGCACCCCTTGCGTGTGTGATACATGCGCGCGCGCACCCGATTAAAGCGTTTTCGGCTCAAGCACATATTTCATTGGGGTGGGTTGCACCACGTGCTTGTACTGTATACAACCCCACACTTTGATGTCAAGTAAGAGAGATACACATGTTTTAATATAAACCCAAAGAAGTTTGGTACCCTATCTTTTGTGGGACTAGACATGATGGCCTTCAAGTGCTCACTCTTTATTACTCAAAATTTAGATCCAAAAACTAACATTGGCTTTCTCTAGTTAAGAAAGCTACAAATGACTTTCTATATTTCTCCTAGTAATTCGTCCTTTTCATAATGTTCTAAAAGACATAACTATATTGCTCACTGTAGTTTTTGTAAAGATGTCTTTGAGCTATGAATTTTAACCCAGTTTCGCTGCATGAGCTCTCTGATGAAGCTATGATGTATCTAGACATGTCTTGTTCTTGCATGAGAAACTGTTTTTTTTCCCTTTTTCATGGTGATTGTGAACATGTTGCCTCAATGAACTATTATAGGAGTTCCTTGTGTCTTACTGCAAAATCCGATAATTGCTTTGCTGGATAAAAGCGAGTTGCTTTAGTTTCTGTTGTATGCTTTGGCACATCTTCTCTTGCACCACCTTAAGATGTGGAGAAGAACCAGCCAACCCGGGTTGGACCTGTAGCCAGGCTTAGTTGCGTCGACTGTAACCGTCTTGGCTGAACTGTGTCACAGGAATACTGGTGGCACTTGTATACCCAACTTTTGTGGATGATAGCGCTAAAGTTAGAAAAGTTAAATTGTACTTAATACCTTACCAGAGGGTGTATAAACTGATATATAAATATACATATTAACAAAGACAAATAGAGCCAAGTCCAACTAATATATGGTCAGACATTACACTTTAGAAAAATCTTATATGTCATGGAAATGAGTTTGTGCAAATCACCTTATACGTTTGTTTAGCCTACATAAAGCTAGTTGTAAGCATGTTTAAACAAGCAATGAAGCAAGAGAAGTAAATTAAAAAGCAAGAAGGTGAGTATAAACTTATTTTCTATGAAGTTTTAATGTAATAGAAGAAAGACCTTTCATATTCTCACGGTTCCTTCTTGAATTATATGTTACAATTTTTTTCAAGAGGAACGTGTGGTTTAGGGTTTCAAAGTTTGAGTTTAATAGAATGGATTAGATAATAATTTCCTTGTTCCTAAATGTTGGAGAAATTAGGGTTAAGAAAATGAAAAATTAGAGTTCTAAAATTTCTCAAAAGAAATAGAAAGAATAACAAAGGCTAGTATTTTATCACTATCTCACACTGTTTATGGAGTTAGATATTTGCACATGAAAAAACTTGCAAAGCAAGGTAAGGAAGATAAAGTTTCATGGATTGAACCTTATGAGCGTTCTCCCTAGTTTTAAGTGAAATCTTGGATCCCTGATGGGGACTGCTCTGGTCATTTGTAGTTGTAGTTCTTTGATTATTTTTTAGTGATTTAGTCCCACATCTATTGTGACGGGGGACTTCTTAGTGTGTGGGCCTATTTAAGGTCAAGACATGTAGCTCATTCCAGAGACGATGAGGATTTGAATTAATGAAACTCAGATTAGCATGCTGATGTTCTTTTCAAATTGAATGTCTTGTATGGTGATGTGCAGAGTGGATGCCGAAACCCAAATTAATCTTTATCTCCTTATATTTCCCCAATTTCTTCAAACTCTAATTCTTTTCCCTTCTTCCCCTCTTCTCTTATTTAGTTCTGCATCAAATTAGTGTCAGAGCTAAATTCTTGCTATTTTCTTTCTCCACAAAATCTCCCCCGCCAAAGAAAAAAAATCCTAGAACTTCCTCCCCCTTTTCTTTTATCTAGTTTCAAAAAAAAAAAATCTAAAACCGTAGATCGGGTTTTAAAAATAAAGAGAAAAAAGAAAAAGAAAAAGTGCATTGTTCCCTTCACTGTTCGTCTTTATCTCCCCACCCTCAAACCCAAAACCCTAAATCTTTACTACCGCCACAACTGCCACCTTCAACAACCCCACCTTTAACTTCAACACAACCCGCCACCTCTTCTGACCTTGCCGCCTTCCCCGACACCACCAACATCAACATACCACCAACCAGTCGACGACATCCTCCCTCGATCGCCGCCGCCAAATAACACCATCCTCTCGGTCGTCGCTTCATCTCCGCCGTCACCTCGTGCGCCACCCACGGGGACCATCAGTGCTGCAACTGCCGCAACAACCACGAGAGCGTCTTCACTTCTCCCTCGACAACAACCACCTTCAACCATCTCGTCTCGTTGACATTGACCTGCAGATTTCGACGATGACTGCCTCCTCACCGCCGCACGGATCTCGTCGCCATCCTCTTCCTTGCTCGCCGACCTCCTCTGTCTTTTCTGCCTCGCCATTGTCAGATCAACGCCATAACCCTTGATCTTCTCGACCCCATCGTCATCGCTGTCAGCACCTTCAGTCGCCACCGACTTCGCTGTGAGCCCGCCTCCCTTGGCCCGCCATCATCACCAGAATTTGTCGCCTCCAGACCTCGCTGCCATATCACAGCCTCCAAGGAACGCCTCCACCATTGACATCCAGATCTGAAAATCTGAATCAGATTCAGTTTGTAACTCCAAACCAAACTCGGATCCAACTCGCGAAGCCCCCCAGAACCCGATTCGCTCGAACTCGACCGGGTTCAACAGAGCTAGACTCAGATCGAGCCTTAGAGCGAGTTCGAGACTGAGCCAGAGCCGATTTGACGACTGAGCCGAGTTGACTTGACTGAGTCAGCTCAGTTTAGAAGCAGTACATCAGCTGTTGAGCCCGTCTCAGGCCTGAATCGAGCCGTTTTTGAGGCAGTCTTCTCCCAGCTTGTATTGCTGCTGTCTAGGACTCTCGTGAGTGATTTTTAGCTCTTAGTGTGGATATTTTTTTGAGAAATCCATAGAGGAATCTTTCATTAGGCATGAATAACTCACTCCCTTAGGTGCATTCTTATTTGCTCAGATTTATCAATTATTAAATTACTTACAATGCTAGTGGAATGCAGTGATTTGTCAGTTGATTTGTATATTCTTCTATCTAGTGATTTGCATTATTGTGTGTTATTGTCATCGCTTGTAGTATTGCATTTATCACATTTAGGACTTGAAACTTTTAAAAAATTTGAATTTTATTATTTAGCGCATGCATATAGTTTTGTTCGAGTCTAGGTGATATGAAACGGTGACCTTATGGTGTGGTCAATCAGTGATAAACTTGAATTCGCAATGTTTCACCAAAAAATATAATCTTCGGTAGGAACACGTAAAACTAATGATATAACACGATGGTTTTTAACAATGCTTTACATGCGTAGTTTAGATATTCTAATTTTGAAAATAAACAACCACAATAATCAGTTAACATGAACTAGTCCAATTTGCAATATCAAGTTCAGTAAATAACAGGTCAGGTCTAAACAGAATCACACGATATCTCATAGTATTTAGTGGACAACAAGAATTATCGATAAAACTATAGAGATAAATGTCATGTATTCCAATAAATAATCCAATTGTGCAAATAAAAATTACCTACCGAGAAGTTAACATTCTCAGGTAATCATTACGTGATTATTTTGTTGAACCTTCACTGATCTATTGATCTGCTTCTGATGAAGTTTGTGTGACAATTGTGACTGTAGTATTGTAGAAGACTCGAAACTGTAGCAATCCACTTTAACAGTCGGCAAGGAAGGAGCCGAGTTGATGGCTGGCGTTTTGGTGTTGGTTGACTGGATCTGTATGCGTGGGAGACGTGGCAGCATGTGAGGGAGGATGTGGAGGTGGCTCGAGACGGAGGAGAGCAGCTCATACGATGGGGCGGCACTCGGGCTTTGCTGGTGCGGTGCTCGAAGTCGACGTCGCAGGAGGAAGGTGAGACGATGGCGAGGAAGGAGGCCGTTGGTGCCTCGGGTTCTGCTCATGTGGAGGAGGAAGATGGGGCTGTTAGCTATTAAACTTGTTACATGCATTAGTAATTATGTTATTCATGTATTCATGCACTTATGAGATACATGTACATGAGAAATTCATGAACTAGTTTGAAGAGTCATGTGGTTTGGTGTTTGAAGAGTCATGTGGTTTGGTGTTTGAAGAGTCATGGAGGATGTTCCAAAAGGCCTATATAAGGAAGTGCATATGTAAGTCCAATTGTATAACTCGAAATAAAAAAGTTCATTTCCTCCTTCTAGAAAAAACTATTCCCAACAAAATTGGTATCAGAGCCAAGACAACTATGGCTTCTCCTAGTTCTATCCAAATCTAAGTGCCCCACTTAACTAAAACCAATTATGGTAAATGGAGTATCCAAATGGAGGCCTTGCTGGGATCCATGGGAGCATGGAACACGGTGGTAAATGGAGCCAAGGAAGAGGAGATGAAGAAGGAGAAGAAGGCGTTGTTCACAATCTACCAAGGAGTAGACGACGCCACGTTCGAGTTGATCGCCTCTGCAAAAACTTCTAAGGAAGCTTGGGAGATCTTGAAGAAAGCCTTTGATGGCGTAGAAAGAGTGAAGAAAATCCGCTTGCAATCTTTGCGAGCAGATTTTGAGGCCCTACAACAAGAAGGGTCAGAATCCATTGGTGAGTACTTCCATCGAGTAAATTCCATTGTGCATGAGATGAGGCGACATGGTGAGAAGATGAGGACGTACGTGTTGTGGAGAAGATCATGAGATCTCTACACTCAAGATTTGATTATATTGCTGTGGCGATTGAAGAATCAAATAATCTTGAGGAGATGTCAGTGGAAGAACTCCAAGGCTCTCTACAAGTTTATGAAGAAAGAGGCTTGCGAAAGAAGAAAGAAGAAGGAAAGACTATGGAGCAAGCACTTCAAGCCAACTCTTCTCAAAAGAAGGATGGATCTTCAAGAGGAGGCTACCATCAAGGAAGAGGTGGACGTGGTGGCAAAGTACGAGGTGGTCGTGGTAACCACTTCAACGAACAAAGCAGCACCCATGGTGATGAAAGTGAAGGGAATGGTCGTGGAAGCCATGAAACTCGTGGCCGAGGCCGCGGTTGAGGTCGTGGCCGGAAAGGAAGGTATGATAAATCTCATATCCAGTGCTATGTTTGTAAGAAATATGGCCATTTCTCCTATGATTGTTGGTATAATTCTGACAATGATGGTGGAGAAAAGGCTAATCATGTGGAGCTAAGTGAAGGACAAGTATTGCTCATGTCCTATAATGAAATTGACCCGCCTCAAACGGTCACATGGTTCATAGACACGGGAGCCTCAAATCACATGAGTGGAAGAAAGGAGTTCTTCATAAGGCTCGATGAAGGTCATCAAGGCTACATCACATTGGTGATCTTTCCAAATGTCCAATTGAAGGAAAAGGTGATGTTGTCTTTAAACTTCAAAATGGTAGGGAGCTTTGCATCTCTGATGTCTATTATGTCCCTGCTATAAAAAATAATTTATTAAGTATTGGACAATTGTTGGAAAGAGGATATGGCATCAAGACGAGCGATCTAGTTCTTAGCTTGTTGGATAAGAATAACAGGCTGATTACACATGTGAAGATGACAAAGAACAGGATGTTCCCGTTGAAGCTCTCAATTGTGGAGTCAAGGTGCATGAAAGCAACGACTCAAGATCGCAGCAATCTGTGGCATCTTCGCTATGGACATCTCAATTTTTAGGCATTAAAGCTAATGGAGAAGAAGAAAATGGTGGTGGGATTGCCAAAGATTGATGCTCCTAACAACCTTTGTGATGTTTGCATTGTGGGAAAGCAACAAAGGGAGTCATTCAAGAAGTATGATGTCAAAAGAGCATCTAAGCGTCTACAATTGGTGCATTCAGACGTATGTGGACCTATCAAGCCCGAGTCTATTGGTGGTAATAGGTATTTCCTAACCTTTACTGATGATTTTAGTGGCAAGACTTGGGTGTATATGCTAAAAGAGAAAAGAGAAGTCTTCTCCAAATTCAAAGAATTCAAGAGCTTTGTTGAAAAACAAAGTGGATGTCTGCTTAAGTGTTTGAGAACTGATCGTGGAGGCGAGTATATGTCGCAGGAGTTTGAGAATTTCTGCAGGGAACATGACATCCAACATCAACTCACTATGCCGCAAACACCACAACAAAATGGTGTCTCAGAGAGGAAGAATAGAACAATTCTCAACATGGTCCGGTGTATGCTGAAGGAGAAAAATATCCCAAAGGAATTTTGGGGAGATGCTGTGGCTTGTTCTGTTTATTTGTTGAACAAGTTTTCAACGAAGAGACTTGAAGACATGACGCCAGAGGAAGCATGGAGTTCTCGAAAACCAAAGGTCAATCATCTTCGAATCTTTGGAAGTGTTGCTTATGCTAAGATTCAGGAGGAGAAGCGCACGAAGCTTGAAGATAAAAGCCAAAGATGCATATTCTTGGGCTATGGTGAGAACTGCAGCGGATACAAGCTGTATAACCCCGTCACTTGCAAGATTGTGATGTCAAGAGATGTGAAATTTGATGAAGATCAAAGCTGGGAGTGGAAGACAATTGACATGGGGATTCTCATTCCTCTTGATGGTGAGGAGGAGAAGAGAGAGTCACCATCCACTACCTTAAATGAAGATTCAGACCATGATGATTCTACCAGTCCTGTACGCAAGACAAGGAGAGTTCAAGAGATTTATGACTCCACTCAACCAGTTGAGCCCATTGATTGGGAGAACGAGGAGGAGTTCAACAATTTATGTCTTTTTGCAGGCTTTGATCCTATGACATTTGAGGAGGCCAATAAGGAGGCAAAATGGAGGAAAGATATGGAGGAGGAGATTCACTCCATCAAGAAAAATGATACGTGGGAGCTCACATCACTTCCACAAGATTCAACCCCATTGGTGTTAAATGGGTATACAAGACAAAGAGAGATGCCAAAGGTGTGGTAGAGCGACATAAGGCGAGATTGGTCGTGAAGGGCTATAAGCAAAAGTATGGCATCGACTATGAAGAGGTCTTTGCCCCAGTAGCAAGGCTAGAAACGGTGAGGTTGTTGATCTCACTTGCGGCCCAACGACGGTGGAAAATGCATCAAATGGACGTGAAGTCGGCATTCCTAAATGGGAAACTTGAAGAAGAAGTTTATGTTGAACAGCCACCAGGATTCATTATTAAAGGGCAAGAAAAGAAGGTGTACAAGCTGAAGAAGGCTCTCTATGGGCTAAAGCAAGCACCAAGAGCATGGAATTCAAGGATTGATAATTACTTCATGCAACAAGGATTTATGAGGTGCCCTGATGAGCATTCTTTATATGCTAAGGCAAACTCACATGGAGAAGTATTATTTGTTTGCTTGTATGTAGATGATCTGATGTTTACAGGTAGCAGTCACTCTATGATCCAAGACTTCAAGCTCTCAATGAAAAAGGAGTTCGAGATGACAGATCTAGGTCTAATGAAATATTTTCTAGGCATTGAGATGCAACAAGGTGAAGATGGTATTTTTATTTCCCAATCAAAGTATGCAAAGGAGATCTTAGAGAAATTTGCCTTTGAAGACTGCCACCCAATTGACACACCTGTTGAGTTTGGTCTCAAATTAACCAAGGAGGGTGAAGGGAAGCTAGTCAACCCAACTTATTTCAAAAGTCTCATGGGTTGTCTAAGGTATTTGACTTGCACTCGTCCTGATATTCTATTTGGAGTAGGACTTGTGAGCAGGTTTATGGAGACCCCGAGAACCTCCCATTTGAAGGTAGCAAGGAGGATTCTTAGTTATATTAAAGGAACGGTTGATCATGGACTGTTCTACTCGCAGAATCACAACTTTGAATTGGTTGGTTTTAGCTATAGTGATTGGGCTGGAAGCCGTGAAGATCGAAGGAGTACAACTGGGTTCGTATTCTATCTTGGTGCTACTGCATTTACTTGGTCGTCGAAGAAGCAATCCATAGTTTCTCTTTCAAACCTGTGAAGCTGAATATATAGCAGCAGCCGCTTGTGTTTGTCATGCTATATGGTTGAGGAGACTATTAGAGAGAATGACGTTAAAGCAAGAAGAAGCGACCAAGATCTACATCGATAACAAGTCGGCCATTGCTCTAGCAAAGAACCCGGTTCATCATGAGAGATCAAAGCATATTGACACTCGATTTCACTTCATAAGAGAACACGTGAAGATGAAGGAGGTGGAGTTGCACCACAAATGTTCGAGTGATCAAGTTGCCGACATTTTCACAAAAGCATTGAAGACGGATGCCTTTCAAAAATTAAGGAAGAAGCTTGGCGTCCAAGTTCGTGGAGAAACAAGTTTAAGGGAGGAGAATGTTAGCTATTAAACTTGTTACATGCATTAGTAATTATGTTATTCATGTATTCATGCACTTATGAGATATATGTACATGAGAAATTCATGAACTAGTTTGAAGAGTCATGTGGTTTGGTGTTTGAAGAGTCATGTAGTTTGGTGTTTGAAGAGTCATGGAGGATGTTCCAAAAGGCCTATATAAGGAAGTGCATATGTAAGTCCAATTGTATAACTCGAAATAAAAAAGTTCATTTCCTCCTTCTAGAAAAACTATCCCAACAGGGGCTCCGGTTGAAAAGGTAATGGGTTTTGTTTGGTTCAGTTGCAGGTGAAAGAGTAAAGAGAAGAAGAGGATGTCACGACAACACACGTGGGAGGGGAGGAGAGAGAAAAGAAGTTTGGGTGATTGGTTGCAGGTTGAAGAAATCAGAAGAATAGAGGCACATTGGTTACTCTCTCTTCTGATTTTGATTTGTATTGCTTGGGATGTTTTTTCGTAACAAGGTCAAGGTGGATGGTCGTGGATGGCGGTGGGCTTGGGGGGTGTTGGTGATTTTGTAATTTAAATTGGATGGATTGGTGAAGGGGTGCGGTGGTAGGGAAAGCAGGTCACGCTGTTGAAGAGGATGGGTTTGAGTGCTTCATTGGTGGTGAATTGAGATTGGATTTTTGTAAATTATGTTTGTAACTAGATTGGAACTTGAAATGGGTTGGGATTTGATTGGATTTGTAACTAATTGAGATCAAGAGATAAGATAAGAGATAATTAAGATTTGGCTTCACACAAAAATCCTAATTGAACTGAGTTTCACACTCCAAGTTCACAAAGAGATTCTCATTTTGAAAACACTCAATTTTTTCATTGATCAACTTCCTCATTTTTATTCAATTCATGCCTTTATATAGACTTACAAGGCTACAACTTTTCTCACATTACCGATATGGGACTAAAAAAAAAGAGAAAATACAAAGCTAAACATATAAAACAATCTCGACTCAAAGAAATGAAAATACAGACTCAAATCAACAAACGAATAACTCGTGACGCCTCTGGTGTCGTCGGATGTCCGCATTACTAGGTTTCTCAATTGCATTCGCATATTTGTGTGATCTTGCATTCTTGTGTCATAAAATGGTGTGATCAACATGGTTATCTATATATAGGAAGCCCATTAGAGGTGACTATGAGGATACCTATCGACTTAGCAATGATGATGATGACTCCATTTATGGAATCATGATAGAAGATTCCACATTCAACAGTTTTCCTAACCCTCGGGCATTCCATGACTGCTTAACTAATCTGGACTATTACTTTGACCGATATAGGTTTTTCGAAATGGGTAGAGTCTGATTTGCAAGGAAAAAACTAGTAGTTCAACTAGGATTTACTGGGATATGGTTGAGAGATTGCTTGAGACGTAGAGTTTTCATAGGGACTTAGGATGAAATGAAGGACAAACTTAAGAGAAATACTTTCCTGAATCATATAAACACCGCCTCCTAGATGAATTGCACCGCCATCGTCAGGGAAGCATGTCTGTCTAAATTTACATAATTGTATTTGATGACCTAACTTTGCACCATGAGCGTGGATTAAATACTCGGCCGAGTCAGAGTTGACTCGACTGAGTTGTCTCCGAATCGGCGTACTCTGCGACGAGAACGCGACGTGATACACCCTGGGCCCTGAGTTTTGACCGACTCGGGGCCGACTCGGCCTAGTCGTGAGATGACTCGGATTGACTCGGCCGAGTCAATGCCGAGTCAGCCTTCAGTCAAGACCCGAGAAGTTTAAAAGCAAAAAAAAAACCTAAAAATTTTTCGCAGCGGCTTCGATCTAGGGCACCACCATCTTCAATTTCACCGTGATTGTTTGCTCCGTCGACGTGGTTCGCTTTGCCGACCGCCGCTTGCGCCCGATAAGGTAACTTTCTCTTTCTCCCTCTGATCTCTCTCTGTCTTTCCCGCTCTGATATCTGTCTCCCTCCCTTTCCCTCCCGCCGATTTGTCTCTTTGCTCTCTCCCTCCGATTTCACAGCCGCTTCGTCGTTCGTTATTGCCGTCACCCGTCTCCAGAAAGAGAGAGAGGGTGAGAAGAAAGAGAGACAGGGAGCGGGTGAGATTGAGAAGAAAGAGAGAGTGAGCAGGTGAGAGAGAATAAGACAGAGTGAGTGAGAGAGACTTACAAAGGCAGAGAGTGACTCTCACCCGCTTACATAAATATTGATGTCCATATTGTTTAAGATTTGTCGTGATTTTTTCAGAATTTTTGAGCTTTTTATGTAGCGTTTTGCGCGTATCGCTCGAGTTTGTTTCGCAACTCCGCGACCAATGCTTCTTAGTGTCCTCCGAGTCGGCAGCTGAGACCGCGATTTTGAACCATGGTTGTGAGTTACAAGAAGACCCCACCAAATCATATCTAGGTTTCGTTTTGGGTTGAGGACTAACATTTAGTGGGCCATGATTAGTTATTCTCAAACTATAAAGACCCTTGCACATGCCAGCTAACTAGCTCAGGACATAGCGACCTCACTTATATCCTCTTCAAACGCAACGAATGATGTTGTAGATGATTCTAAGGTTGTTGAGATGTTTACGTTTCTCACGAGGTCACTAGTGTTATTGACCCTACATTTGTTGAGTTATGTACTCCAATTCTTGATGAGGTCCATGAATTTTCTGAGGGTACTTATGTTGATGTAGATGTGCAAGTCGAGTTTAGCACACTTATACCTACTGATATTCATACTCGTGATAATGATACTAGTGATATTGAGCGTGAGCAGGGTTAAATCTACAGTTATTACTCTTAACGATCCTCTTTATAAGCGGCCCTTGGAGTTCTTTAATATGATCACAGGTAATTTCTTACTTTTCTTCTTTTAGTGAGTGTTTGGAGATCTGTCCAGAGTCTATATCTCACTATCAGAGTTTGTTGCATATCCTATTAGGCAACCTACATGTCCCATTTTCGCTTCATTAGAAATCATGTCTAGATTGTCTTCTTCATTGCATTTGCCTGTTGCATATGCCGATATCACTAGACAGTAAGTGACAATGATAACTACAATTTTTTTGCATGTCCATATAGTATATTGTAAGAGTTTGCAGTTGAGAATGAGGTAGCACTTACATGCCACCCTAAGATTGGGAGGGAGTTGCACGTTCGATGTATATGTTCCTCTAGAGATCTGAAGAGGTTTCCTTTCATCACCGGTGAGTTGGATGTTCCATGAAATCTTGGTATCAGATCAGCTTTCAGCAAGGATGATTCACCTCTGATTGTAGCTTGTGCTTTACTCGAGCTATCGTTACTTGCAACCTGTTCGTTACAGAAATCAGCTCCACCTCCATCGTGATTTCGATGTGATTTCCTAGTACTGGTGTTGCTATCACCACCGTGGCCTGATTGAGAAGATTCATGCGAGATGTGGTTCAATTCTACCTAGTCGTGCCTACTATATGTTACATTGCATTCACCGGAGATGAATGTTTTATGCCAGAGAGAATGATGGGGACTGCTCTAGTTATTTGTAGTTGTAGTTGTTTTATTTGTTTATTTAGTGATTTAGTCTCACATTAGTTGTGATGGAGAACTTCTTAGGTATGGGCCTATTTAAGACCAAGATCTATAACTCATTCCTCAGACTATGATGGTTTGAATTAATGAAACTTAGATTATCATGCTGATGTGTTTTTCAAATTGAATCTCTTTGTAGTGGTCAAAATTGACCTACACTAGGATGATGACACGTTCAAAACTACCGAGGTGTTTCTCCACAAGTTATTCATAACTCTAAGAGTCCAACCCGAAGCCTCCGCCACATCCAGCCTTCTCGGACCTGCCCTCTGTCTTAAAGATGTTTCCGACCCAGAGCTACATTACACCATTCCGAGACCTTTACCTCTTCGAGGTCTTACCACTCTGAAGTCCTCACCTCCTCGGGGTCTTATCAGTTCCGAGACCCTCCCTGTTCTGAAGGCTCTAGCTTCGAACCTAAAGCTCCATCGACAGATCATTCTTGATCTCCGCTGACAAATATGCAGCTCCATCCTTCACTACATTCATAACGTGTAATGCCTCTATCAGCGCGTGCAATTATGTACAATGAAAGATCCCAGGCATGCGATCCCAACTAACCAGCACTAGTGATCACAGTTATTACAACAAATCCACCATGTGCAGATCGTGTAGTTACGACAACTATCAATTCTGCCTCCACGATAGCATCCATATTAGGTATATATTATTCTTCTTCAAGGAGAAAGAGGTGGCATCTCTGATCCCCAAAGCACACACCCCACTACACCGAAAGTTTCCTTATTCCAGATCACCATATGCAGTAGTAGTTTCCCTGTGCTAGTCCATCCCATTACATGCTAGCACTTTTTCATGCTAGTCCATCCTTCCATCACACCGACAGTTTCCCTGTGTCAGTCTCCCTTTTCATTCCACCTATTAATTCTCACTCTCGAGGGTCTTAGGCCGGCACCATAACGGTGCTCTTGACCTGAAAAGTGTCCTTTCTTTGTGTGCTCTGGCAGGTCAGATCGGGGAGCGTCCAGACGTTTGTGGTGTTGATTCATCCACCACGAACCTGTGAGATTTTTCCACTATAATCTGGTGATTTCGTTGAGAGCTTGAGTTTACACTCGAGGTCTCCCTCCCTTCCAGCCAAACTTTCCTTAAAAAGCCTATCCCCTAGTATCGATGGCTCCCAAGAAATATAGGATCATCCACAATTGTGCCCCTTCCAAGATCGGGACCAATACCAACAATGAGGGGACAGTCCCCAATACGCCGCAATCACGAGCGCGCCACATGACATCGGCTCCTCGTCTTAGAGGATAGCCACCTACACTCAACCGTCGCTATTCGAAGGCCAGATCTTTCAGATGCTCATCGACATGAAAGAGCAGATGGAGCAGCAAGCCCGATCAGATCGCGATCGGAAGCAGACGACTCTCGACTGCGAAAAAGTCGTTCATGAACATGAGGCGTTGAGGCAACTCGACGACTAACTCCAGGCTCAAACCTTCACTCTCCAAAGCACTCAGGCACAACCAGTGAACGAACCTGGAGTTGGAGAGACGCAGAGCGATGGACCCATCACGAATTTGAGGTGGCCCAGATCAACATCTCTCATACACGAAGATAACTCCGACAATGAAGCAGACTCGCTTCGTTACCAAACAGGGGTTCAACACGGCCAGACTCAGAGAAAGATTGGAGAGCACCCCGACATCAGAACCCTTGATGAACTGGTTCAAAGGCGGATCTAGGGAGCGAAGCTGCAGTTTCATAGCGGACCGACACTGGCAGTTTCTAAAGTCCCTGACTCCTTTCTCTTTGAAAAGATCATGGAGTGCGAGTTCCTGAAGAAATTCTCAGCTCTGACATTGACTACTAGTCCGGAGCGAGCGACCCAGTTCAACACATCAGACACTTTTAAGATAAGATGATAGTCCACTCCCACAACGATGCCCTCATGTGTCTAATCTTTCTGTCCAGCCTCAGATTGGTTCTACTCCCTGTCGCCACACTATCTACAACTTTGAGGAGGTAAGTGCGGCGTTCCTCACTCAATATGCCTCCCGCCGGGAGGTCAATAAGAACAACCACCACCTCCTTTCTGTCGAATGAGACTGGAGAACAACCTCAAGTCCTACATCGGCTACTTCCAAGCCAGCTTGCCAAGGTTCCCATTATCGTGAAGATGTATCTGCACTCGCGTTCATCAGGGGATTGCATGTTTCTCACCTCCTATACAAACACCTGTTGAAGCACGACGTCACACGGATAGAGTGAAGTCCTATTCCAGGCCCAACCTTACATTCAGTTGGAGGAGGCTAGCAGAGTTCGATCAACCACTCTCTCAAACGCAGCAATGGCGGAGAGAAGATAAACTCGCAACGCGAGACTTCGACCCATGCGAGCAACTAGAATCGGGCAACCCGCCTTCAAGAAGCAGACGTTCCCAATTTTCTCTCTGAATTCACTCCAAGTCTTCATAGTAGAACAACGCTTCACCCCGCTGAGGCTCCCATCAATGAGGTCTTCAGTGACATCAAGGACTAACCGTGGGTAAGACACCCGAAGCCGATTCAAAACGACCTCGCACTTTCCAGAGCAGAAAATTACAGTTCCTACCACGACAGTAAGGGACACAAGGCCTCCGGTGGTACCTGAAAGAACTTGTTCAATAAGGCTTCCTTAGAAAGTACGTTCTTACTTCCGAGGCGACCTCTAGTGCAGGATAACCAAGCGCTTCGCCTCCACCCAACCGCATCATGCAATTGCTCAGTATAAAGCGATTGAGTGACCCGATTCCTCCTACAAAGATAGGGAAGTACTTCAACCACTAACACCTCTTGTATTTTCTTTAAAGCTCGTGTATTTTATTTTAAATCATGAAATAAAAATGCATTTTTATTCCTAACTATTTTCATGCCACCCTGCTGATGGAGTGTCCCCTATTAGATTCCCAAACACTTGTATGTCCCGTTGTGGGAGTGTCCCCCACTCGGAGACGGCAACGCAAGTTTTAGCCTACGGGCTCCCTCTCGATTAGCCTACAACAGTTAAAACTCCCTGTTGTGAGAGTCGCCCGGAGTTTCTGCCCCATGATGGGAGTGTCCCCCATTAGGATCCCTGACACTCGTACATCTCGATGTGGAAGTATCCCCCATTCGGAGGCGGCAATGCAAGCACCAGCCTACGGGCTTTTCTTTTTTTTGATTAGCCCACAGGCAGTCGAAACCATATGCTGTGGGAGTGTCCCCTACTCAAAGTCCATACTCTGCTGGCATTCTCCTTCATAGAGCCCTCCAAAGTTTGCATGTACTATTACCTCACTCGGAAACAACGCAAACTCACTGACACCCTGTTGCCAACCAACCATACTAGAGATAGAGATTAATACTCCGAATAGACATGGGTCATATCAACCCCAAAAAGCTTATGGTAAAAACAAACTAGGCAAGATCTAAACGTAACTATTTACATTCTAAAAATATTTTCATTCCAAAGATATTTTCATTCTATTAAATTTATTTGATTACATGTGATAAGAGTAATACAAGATATTCTATTACATTTCTGTGTTAACATTTTTGAAAAGAAATACAACAAATCTGAATCCAGCTAGTCTCGCCTCACTTTCGAACTCTAAAGACACCCTCGGAGTCACAGAGGAACATCTACCGGAAGACGCTGCCTCTTTGCTCACGCCACCATTCGAAGATCCCAACATCGGTGAAGAGAGATCAAGAGGCCAGGGTCGGAGAGGATGTTTGAACCTGAAACATCTCTTCCTTTCCACTCTCCATGAACCCCTTCGCGTTGCGAGAAGTATGGAGACTCTCGGGAAGCCCTCTGGGAGGGTAGTAGTGGCGTCCGACGAGATGGGCCCCGATAAGACAGGCAAGACAGTCAATGGAATCACACATGCACCCCAGTACAGCCCAGGAGAAGTACCACTACAGAACGAAGAGACTCCAGATCACCGGCAGAGAGACTCCAACCCACTAGGGGGAAGCCAGTGTCCCTCAGTTTGGGTAAACTGAAGGCTTATTTGTCTGTCCTACACATCCCCTTCGGCGGCGACACCTGTTCTGGCAACTAATGCGCCATAACAGCCCTTAACAGCAACTAATGCGACACACCATCCAGACTCTCTAGAAGAGAGATCCTGATCACCACTTTCTCATCCTCTTCCCAATCCTTTTCTTTCCTCATCTGATGAAGAGAAAAGAGGAGAACATGGTGGCAGAACACGGAAAGAAGTTAGGTTCGAAGTAAGAATTTTTGAAAAAGATAGAGAAGATGATTTTCTCTAACGGATCTTTCTATTTATAGATGGATGAGAAGCCACACCGTCTTCAATTTAAACTATCAATTCCTGAAAAGTTAGCTCACTTCCTGAGCTTTCGGTCAAGATCAATCATAGCCGTCAAACCATAAATCATATAATCCTAGTCATAATGACGCCAGAATTTAAGGAGACATAGGATGCAACTTTTGAAGAATCCAGTCGGCTGATGTGATAGATGGCAGCCAGCTGTACAATCTTCAATTAATTTCAAAAGATATGCAATGATCCGAAGAGATTCGTCGTACTCTCCTCTATCCACAAGCTCCAAAGTGAGTTTAAGTCATTGAGATTTCCCCCGGCTTCCCCTCCGCTCCTCGACTTTCCCTCCGCAGGCTCCGACAAGTGGGGAAGCGGGGGCTTTTGTAGTGGTCAAAATTTAACTTGCACCAGGATGATGACACGTGTCCAAACTACCGAGGAGTTCCTCCAAGACATCCACAACTCTTAGTGTTTATCCCGAAACCTCCGCTACATCAAGCCTTCCCAGAGCTGTCCTCTGTCCCGAAGATAGATGCTTCTGACCCAGAGCCGCATTCCACCATTCCGAGACCTTCACCTCTCCAAGATCTTACCACTGAAGTTCTCATCTTCTTGGGGTCTTCTCCACTTCAAGACCTTCCCCGTTCTGAAGGCTCCAGCTCTGAATCTAAGGCTCAATGACAGATCATCCTGATATTTGCTGGCGGTTATGCAGCTCCATCCTCACCATATTCATAACGTGGAACGTCCCTATCAACACGGGCAGTTACGGACAGTGACAAATTTCTCGGCATGCGATCTTAATCAATCAACAGTGAGTGACACAACCGTTACAACAAATCCTGCATATGCAGATCGTGCAATTACAACAGTCCATCAATTTCGCCTCCACGCCAGCATCCATGTCAAGTATATATTATCATTCTTCTCCAAGGAGAAAGAGGTGGCATCTCTAGTCCATAGAGCACACACTCTCATACACTGAAAGTTTCTCTGTTCTAGTACACCATTATACACTAGCAGTTTTTCCGTGCTAGTCCATCCGATAAACACTCGCAATTCTCCATGCTAGTTCATCCTTTCACCACACCAACAGTTTTCCTGTGTCGGTTTCCCTTTTTATTTCATTTATTAATTTTCACGCCCGAGGGTCTTAGACTGATACCACATCGGTGCTCCTGACCTGAAATGTGTCCTTTCTCTGTGTGCTCTGGTAGGTCCCATCGGGGAGCGTCTAGTCGTTTGTGGTGGAGATTCATCCACCGCGAACCGGTTAGATTTTTCCTACCACACTTTCGCATGGTGATGTGCATAGTAGGAGAGAGATCTTCTGGGTGCCGAGGCCTAGATTAATTTTTATCCTCTTATATTTCTCTAATTTCTACATACCCTAATTGTAACGATCCCAGTTTTCTATTATCCTTAATTTACATAAACATCTTTTAAACGGACAAATTATCATTATCACCTCCAAATCCTTGAAAATTTTGGCAGCTCTTTGTAAAAACTGATCTGACCTGATATACAATACTAAACCACAATAGTTTCGGCCAACATCAGCCTACTTATTTTCAATCCAAACATATAAACTAAACTCGGCAATCATCCACACGATCATAATAATATTTCGGCTTGACATCGCCCTACTTATTCATATATAATATCTCAACAATCATAATATAATGGGCTCGAGAGTACCTCTCTCGGCTTCCACAACATAATACCAAATTATTTATAAATCTTAACTTATTAAGATCATAGCTATCTAACTCATGCTATAAATAACATTAAATAAAATTGTAAACATATACAACATGAAGCTTTATAAAACACAAAATTACAACTTCAATACTTTCTCTATATAACAAAATTTCCAACGAAGCGCTTGAAGGCTTAAATTGGACTTTTGCCTCACCATAACCTGAAAACATAATAATCTGTGGGGGGGGGGAGTGAGCTCAACAACTCAGTGAGTAGAGTAAAAAGAGATCAAGAAATGATATACATGTCAAAATAAGAGAAAACATGTTTTTCTTCAATTAACAAAGGCGACTGCCGATAAAGAAGAGAGACAATTATATCATGGTAAACAGTCAACCAACTATTTCTATGGTTTACAAAATGACCTGACTCCTTCGGTTAATGACTCTATATTTAAATCTCTGCACTGTATTTTATCGGGTTTTTGAGTTATATCGAATACTTTACTTAATGACTTACTTTATTATCAGAGTCATTTCATGTGTTCATATTTCATACACTATACATGATGGTACACCAATCACAATAAGTTAATTCAGATAATACATATATCACAAAACATACTTATATATTGTATATCGTATCACACTTCAAGTACTGCATGGATTAACCCGTACACTTTCAACATTATATAATATTCATTATCTCTTATAATAAAGCAAAATTTCACAGTCCTACATCAAGGACAAGCATACAACACTATTCATTTTGAATGAACCACTTCTTATTTATAACATACAGACCGTCTCATACCCGTCTTCACACCTACCGGCTCCCGCTGATTCCTTCCTTTTCTTCGTATCACATAAAATAACACGACATGCATACACAACACACATACACATCAACTATTTAGGTAACACACACAGTGTCAGTCACATTGTGATATCTTTTTTCCAATCACCAATCATATAATCAATATGTCACACGATCAAATTCGTGTAACTATCCAGTACATGCACTCGTTCAAACATATATGTCGCTTACATTTATTATTTATTCAACGATGCATCAAATAATTACTTACATTCTCAATATTCGTTCTTTAGTCATAAGATTAGTTCTTTTAACTAGTTATGATTCTGAATTCATATATTAGATATTTGGTACATGAAATTGACTACACTATTCATGACCAGAGTCTTAGCATCCCTTGAGTTAATAATAGTCCACTAGTCATCATGCATAAAATCAAGAGACAATTTTTAACAAGTTAATAATAAATGGTTATACGATATATCATAAATGTATATGTACAGGTTTTATACACACCCACATTCATAGCATTAGGTAACAATCACAATCAATATATATCGGCCATATCATTAGTCCATGAATTATTAATTGAATTCCAAGTTCATAATCATTTCTACACAGTATTCATACTCGGACATCAACTCGTTCATCGCCTTACATCTGTACCCTCATATGGTTTTAGAGATTCAGGTTGATCTAGTTTAGATTAACTAGATATAATAAATTCATCACCTTAGTGATACGTTTATATAATCATAATTTAGTCGCCATTTCTTGATTTCTAGTTTGTTTGAAATTTCTCATTCTATACATATATACACTCTTGGCACCTCCTAGTGATCCTATATTCATGATTATTAGCCATCATACACATCATACTCATAGACTTCAGTTATGGTAAAATCAAGTTTCATATCCAACTTAACATAGGATTTTCAATTCAACTTTCTTAAAATTGACTGGTCTGTCAAAATAAAATTGTAACTTTTATGTTAGGATCCAATTAAGACACAGTAAAAATCGTTAGAAAAACAGAAGGTAGAATATCCACCAACCATGAATTACATCACTAGGTTCTCTGTTAATCTGTAAGTTTAACAAGGATTAAAATTCTCAAGTTTCTACCATCCCTCTGCATGGTTTAATAGAAAAAGCTTAATTAGCTAATTAGCCATTCATCATAAAGTTTTCCTATACAATTATAATTGGTTCACTAGTTTTATGATCATCACTATAATAATCTTTGTTGTTGATTCTTATTGATTAATTTGGTGAGTTCAGTTTCATAATAATTTGGTAATAATTCTACACATATAAAACTTTGTCCATGAGATTCAAGTCCGCACTATGTGTCGAATTAAGTTCATCATGTATATTATCAAGTTTTTATATATTTGGATTATTTTACATGTCGGTATATTCTCATGTATCATCATTAGATTGGGTTTCCTGGCTAACATTCTCTTTACTAGAAGTCGGTTTACATTAGTCACTAATTAAGCAATTTATCACAAAATTCTTGGCTTGTAAGGCATATAGCCTCTTTTTACTATCATTACATGTGTTTGAATTGCATCAATTACCTGAATCGAACTCTTGTAGAATTTTTAACTTGAACACTTAGTAGTATTTTGTCAATAACCCTTACATACATGCCCGATTGTGACACAGTAAGGACCACAGGAAAGTAGACTCTCTTATCTTTTTAACGGTATATCATATACTACATTTAGTTCAATCTATCGGTGGTAATTAGATGAAAACTTACTACTTAAATAACATTTCACAGTTCTGTCCTGACGGACAATCGACAATATTTTTATCGTAACTTTTATTTTTGACATCAGAACAAGACAGGAAAACCTTCGCTAGACTCTAGACTTGATTATCTTTCTAATGAAATATCACATGACCTGATTCGCTTATATAAATAGTTCTAAATAGACAGAAACTCTTCTGTCATGTACAAGTTCTGCAACACAGTAATTTCGACCAGTCCGTCTTGTTTCAATAATAACTCTTTGTACAGACCTATGTTAAAGACATGATAAGAGCCGTTAGAAAGTAGACTTATTTATCTTTCCAACGGTATATTACATGGTATATTTCATTTCAAATATAACACACAAAAGATGTCCTGACTTTCAGAGTTCAGATTTAACAGACTTTGACAGATTCGTACAACCATTTCAACAGTGCCTAGAACTAAGAAATTCTCAATTTCTCCTTTAACCTCTTACCTAAATTAGAATCGTACGTAAGCTACGAACTTAAATCTTATAATCTAAATCATAAGCAAGCTATAAACTTAAACATGGAAAGTCCCTAGTGCAAACTTGATCTATCACCATTTCCTAAATCTACCATCATCTTCTTAGTTTAATTATACCATAATTCCTTCCATCTAGTTAACATCACAAAAATTAGATTTTGATTAGATTTCATAGCTATTATGGAACTTGAATTTATCATCAAATTCTTCCACCAATTTCCTAATAATCATTCTTGATTTTTACTTGATATTTCTAATTCATTAAGCTTGATTTACACTACCCATTTCCTACTAACCATCAATTGAAGACTTAACTTGTCAACACGCATAAAAATCAAATTTGGATTAAAATTCATAAATCGAGGGATTCACATTAGAAGGAGCCCTTAATCCTACAATTAACACTGCAAAAAAAATTGATTGGAATGAGAATGAACTCATTTGCAATAAACTCTATGGTTTTCAAGAATCCTAAAGCAACACAAATTTTGGGAATGTGAGTTAGTACCATTATCATGCTCTCAATGAGAGTTTAGCACTACTAATCATACCATGCATAAGAGTTAACACAATCGCTTGATTACGTATATGAACTTCTATAGAAATTGAACTCATAAGAGGGAAATGGGTCAAATAAAGACTACTCACCATAGATTTCCTCCTCTTTGAAGTGGCTATGCCTCCTTGTCGTTGGTGCCATGGTCGGCCATCACCATAGAAAAAGAAAGGAATGAATTAGGAAGTGAAAACCAGGAGAGAAAAATTAGGTTCTTTTAGGGTTTTGGATCAACTTACCAAGAGAGAAAGAGTGCCGGGGGGGGGGGGTAGGGAGGGCTACTGCCCCCTCCCGGCGACCTCCCCACGCCGCCGGCCGCCACCGCGTGCCGCGCTGCCGCCGCCCCAGTGCCAGAGAGGGAGAGAGGAAATAGGGAGGGATTGAAAGATTTAGAGAGAAATTGAGAGAGATTTTTTGGGAGATGGAATTTTTGGAGTTTTCTTTGATGAGTTCATCTTCTTGAAGAGGGAAGATGAAAAGAGATGAGGGAATTATTTCTCTCCCCATTTGCACAAAACCCTTACATATATGCTTATTGTCTCACTTTAATAATATCTCTCCCTCTCTCCACATGCCACCTTGATACACATATTATTAGAACATTCTAGCCCTTCATCACCCCTTCTCATGCACGCCTACCCTTTCCACTAACAACACATAATAAAAATATTATGGTATTTCATTAAGATTTGGTTGTATTTCTTGTGTTTATACAATATACTCATTCACCAACTTTATACATATAATTACAATATTGTGTAAATTTATATATTCCTATATTCATACAAGATTGAACGTATTATAAAATTTTTACACATACATAGCGTATATATCAACTCGCCAATTTATCCTACTCTCAAATTTTTCTAAATTTCTAAAAATCTATTTTTACACCAGATTAATTCGATCATCATCTCATAAAATCGGTATAACCTCTTAAATCAAGAATTAAATAATTAAATCGTGATTTTTGATAACAAGGGTGTTACACTAATTCTTTTCTCCTCTTCCCCTCTTATCTTCTTTAGTTCTGCATCACCCCTACATTTTTATTTTTTTTTTTTTTTTTTTTTTTGTTTTTTTTGAGAGGGGGGGGGGGGGGGGGGGTGGGTGTTCTGTAATCTACTTGATATCGCTTATACTTCTGTTGTTCTCTGCCTTCTTCTTCTTTTGTTCTTATTTAGGAGGATTTTATTTATTCTTGAGTACTATGATGTTGATAGACATATCGAGTTGGAGACTAATATGTGCCATCTCTATTTACGAGGCCTTTAGGCATGGGGGTCAATCAGTCAATCATTGAATACTAGAGGCTATTATTGATGCCAACAAAATATTCCATATAAAAGTAAGGGAGAACTTAAGGAAGAAGTGAGAATATATATGCTTGAATACCAATGAGCCTACATAGTATTAGGATAGTTCTTGTGTGCATTGATGTTCTGATCTTTCACTTCTACTTTGCTCGTGAAACATTAAATAAGAACAGGAAAAACATTGACAACCTTGCTACTTGCATCATATTAAATAATCATGATGTAATTCTCTTCCCTTCAATATTAGATTAACTATGGAGCATAGCTCTTTTCTCACGAGGCTTTCTACTGCCCGATCCTAAGCCAAGGAGACCCGATCTTAAGCCAAGGAGATTGTGGACAAAGAGGGGCTTGCCATGGCCCATGGAAACTCATAGGCCACCGACAAGCAGAAAGCCCTACCTATAGGCTACAGATTTAAGCTGACACAACCTTCTAAACTCCTCTAGACTAGGAAAAGAGTCTGGAAGAATGGTTAAGATGATAAATTTGCTAGGAATTGCATTTATTGAGGCATGGAATAATCAAAGACCAACCGGAGATATCCCTGAAATTTAGAGATATCCATTTTTTTGAGATTATTTTGTTGTGCTCTCTCTGGAGCAATTTCTGTAACGAGGTAGCTATATGGAAAAGAAGAGCTAGGAACTTGGTGTCTGTAAGGAGTCAGGACAGTCCCTAGCTGAAGTGGTCTGGTATAGGTTCCCTCACAAAGGAAATGGTTTCTTTCTATAAGTTTGATTGACTGGTGTATTTATTATGATCTAAAAACCATAGTGCCAGATACATGTGCACCAGAAATAGAGATTGTGCAACTATCTATATATAATAAACTGACGGCCAAACAATAGTGATATTACACAGTGAAGAAAATATCAGTTTTTTTTTTTTCCGTGCAGTAAATAGAAAAGTTTCACTGGATCCTACAATTATTCAATATCTACCTTTGATTGACTATTTACAACTCACAACGGAGCATGGTTTAAAATCTTTGTATGGCAAGTGGTTTTTGATATCAATACGTCAATACCGGGCATGATATCAGTTGATATATAGAGTAAATATCATATCGGTATCTCAAAACCCGATACAAACATGTTTGATACGTACCGGAATGAGCTGATATTTGAAACCATGCCACAAAGAACTCTTGTGCACAAACAAAGAAGGATAGCTCCATGTATATTTGAGTAAAAATTGGATCCAGAAATTCTTCCTAAGAACTTGGTTGTTGGTTCTGTGGTGAGACAAAAAGTAGACTTCAAAATTTGGTCAGATAAACATCGTGTGCCTTCTAGAATTGAATGGGTGCTATGATTTTCAAATGATCATTTGACAGAGTTGAAGTTCCCTCTAGATGAAAGTTGGATATTAGAAGGCTTCTTTTTTAGTTGTCATGCTAGCTTTGTGAGAACAGATACATTATCTATTTAACTTGGGTGTAGCTGACGAGAAGTGAGGAGGTTGGATGCACAGGCTGGTTGTGCGCAATTGGGAGCCTACAATTTATGGCAATCTGTTATATCTTTGCCTTCATGGTTCTTACAAGCACTCCTTGTTTGAATCACCTAATGCATAGTTCACATTAGAGTATTGTTCAACATCATTAAGTATTTCTGCAGAAAAAGCACATCTTAGGTAGAAAATCATAGAATTCAACATGGTAACATTCTGTGAGAAGATAGTATTTACTTCTGTCATTTGATGCTTTTGAGGTAAAATGCATGCTGTGTATGCAATCAACCTATAGTTGAGCATTGGAAATAGTCCTCGACTGGTGAAATATTACAGAACGTGCAAGACATGCAATATCAGCACCATAGCTTGGAGCAAACACACAGAAGAATGACGAAATAAGACTATCAAGCATTGTCAGGAATAGCAAGTTTTGGGGAAGATGTTACATGTAGTCAAATTAGTTGCATTACTATGAACTACCTACGCAGTATTTATTAGTGTATTGCTATCCGTTGCCGGCATAAGTGTGATGGCAATTACTTAATATACAACAACAACAAAGTCTTTATCCCAAACTTTGGGGTTGGCTACATGTATCTTTTCCTTCCAATTAGCTCTAATAAGGGCCTTCATCTTCATAAAATGAAGCAGTACCAGCCCTTAATTGCTTCCATCCAAGTTTGCGAAGGCCTCCTTCCAGTCCCATTACTCCATAAATTATCATCCCACAATTTTTCTTAATTGGCACACTTATTCTCTTCCGTTGTATATGCCCAAACCATTTCAATTGATTCTCCCTCATTTTATCCTCATGGGAGCGATTCTTTCTAACTTAACGACACCATATGCCTGTTATTTATAGTGACAGTATTCATGTTGGTGAAGTCTTTACATGATACATAAGATTGCTAATGGGCACGTAATGGGTTATAGATTTGTCAATGACACCTAATACATGCAAATGTTTTTCTGAAAGAGGAAAGGTCGAGAGATGAGTCGTCAGTAGAAGTTTATAAGCAGGGGTGTTCACCTTTTAGAACATCATAAATGACATTGCAATTGAGTTTCAGATGGTTCTCTGTATGTTGATCTCTTGTTCTGAATATGATGGCTCCTTCAATTTTAACAATCAATGAAAACTTCTGTCTTTCCTATAATTTGCGGGGGTTAATTGGTCAGTGGTTATTATTCTTCATTTTGTGCTTGTTATTATTTCTTGGGCCTCGCGGTCACCTAAGATATAGTTTTCTTCAGTAGGACATCTCACATCTCACTTTCATGATCTCATGGCACATACAAAATAATCATTTTGGCAACATAACCCTATTAATATTTTGGATAATGAATGCATGTTCTTTGATAGTGTTACTTATGTAATATATTGAGAGTGTAATTTTGCCAAGAAAAAAAGCAGCAGGCTTTTGCTTACTGAAGAAAGCTTTTGACATAATTTCCAAAAGTTGACAAACGGCAGGAACTCCAAATTGCATAATGTTCATTTCAATTATCATATTGGTCTCATAGGAGGACAACATATTGAGTCGATGTCCATTTTTTTTATCTATAAGATCTGCTTCATATGGTCATCAATGGTCAATGTGTAACTGTTACTCGCAGGAGACGTGCAGTAAAATTCTTGTTAGTGTCTGCATCAGTCATTCACGCTTGTGCTGTTGTTCATGAACATTTATCTTCAGTTAGCAAAAGAAAATTAATTGCAACGTCCTGTTTGTTGATAATAAATTTTGTTTCTCCTTTACCCAAAAAAAAAATTTTTTTCCTAAAATCCCAACACTTGCTATTTTGCATGCATGCTCTGTGCCAACATTGCAGACTCAAGCCCTAACAGTATACTCAAGGTGAGAGAGGACATAATCATACCTAATTGACCAGTTGTTCTCTTTGATTAATAAAAAACCTAATGTGTTACTGAACCTCGATTTTCCTCTCTTACTCCCTCAATCTTATTAATTGTTTCTGACCTCTGCATCTGAAACTTGCTTCAGGCAGCCAAAGAATTTGAGAGAGCTGAAAAAGGAGCCAGAAGTTGGGAGTGAGCCCTCGCCTGCTGAATCTCCTGCTGAAGGCCCAAAGCTGTTAGCAGTGGAGACGATAAGAAGAAACTTGAAACATCAGGCACAAAGGAGAACGTTTGAGATCATTAAATTCACTTCCGTTTCAAGATAGTGGTTGTGGTTATAGTGTGTATGGATTGCTTCCTTCTTCGAATGCGGAAAATGTAACAGCATTTGACTGAACCATGATGTGCATAGTCTGTGAGCTATTTGTTGCCTGGGTGCTATGGGAGGGTTATTATCAATTTTCGGAGGTGTTCGTCATCAAGGGACTGTCACTTGGCTTGAGCACACCACGTCCTTATATTTGATCTTCTGTGGAGTAATCAACATACGTTCTTGGGAAAATGTCTTTTAAGTCATTGTGAAAAGATGGCTGTGTGATAACTCTCTGTAGTCTGAAACAATGTGAAAAAGTTTTTTTTCTCACAAAACAATCTCATATTGCTCATTGTTTGGTGGGGAAAATTGAGGGATCGAGGAGTAAATGCTTTATTTGATTGTAAAAAAAATTACAGCGAATCAATAATCCTTTCACAAGAGTGGGGAGATATTCAAGCTCAAGCTCCTCTTTTGTTTAATATGCTGGGTCTTGATGTGGCGATAGAAAGTGAATTTTTTTTCCGTTGACGGGTGAACGTCAGGACCTCTTGGAAATTCTCACTTTGGATAGTGGACGAAGTAACACAGCTCCTATCCACCAAGAATCTCAAAGAGATTGTACGCAAAAAAAAAACTTGTATGCAACAAGTTGTTAGAAGAGTTAAACTTTCTCTTTCTCTTTAGCTGGAGGTTTTGATGCTTCTACGGCTTACGATCGAAATTTTTTTTTACCAAGAATTTTTCGACCCCTCTTCCATAGCAAAACTAGGCTATTTATAGAGATTTTAGGGGGTAAAAATGTCCCCTAAAACACTCATAATGGGAGTTAACTCCCTCATTACGTGGGCAGTAATTGACCCAGTAACGAGGGCAGTTATAACCGAGATGCGGGCTTTGGGCCTCGCGTTTTACCATTGAGGTGATGCTTGAGAAATGCGAGCTTTTAATTCTGCGTCAAGCTTCACGTGAGACGCGGGCTTTGGACTCTACATCTTGGTACTGCAATAGCGTTGAGACGCGGGTTTTGACCCTCGTGTCTTGATCCTTACAGTGATGTTGAGACGCGGGCTTTGGACTCTGCATCTTGGTACTGCAATAACGCGAGAGACACGGTTTCGACCCTCGTGTCTTGGTCCTTACAGTGATGTTGAGACGCAGGTTTCAACCCTCGCGTCTTGGTACTGTGCTAGTGGCGATGATTAACCTTGCGTCTGGAATTTAGATTCTGCTTTTTGACGACTTGTCTTCAGTGATTTTTAGACAGCCTACAAAATTCCCTCCAAAGTTTTCGATATTCCGCGGTTGACTGGGATGGATTCGAAATACTTAAAATCTGGTTAAATTTATACTTCTCATGATTGGACTGACAATCATTTGAGATACTCTGAGCTTGATTTGTTTGTAGTATGGTCTTCGTGAGTGTACTATAAAACCCTTTGAAGCTACCAGAGATGATCGTGGTGAGTGTCTAGATACGCAGTCCAGACCTCCTCAGTGCTCTGAGCTGGTTGTTGGCGTACTATTGAACCAGGGGTAAACAGTCGTCTGCTTGTGCTAGTGTACTGTTGAACTAATTTGCAGAAGCGAAGACTGAATGCAAGTCTTGTAACGCAGGGGTCTTGTTGCTTTAGAGACGCAGTTCTCACTCGGCAGTGGGGATGCATATACTAATTTACTGAAAAAACGCGGCCTCTGGAGAGACGCGATCTTTGAAGTGAAGACGCAGCTCTCACTCTGTTGACTAGGCGCGGCTTTGGTCTTGCTGAAGAGGCGCGACCTTTGGAGGACGCAGTTTTGTTTTTGTTAAACACGAGTCCCACGCTTTGAGCGCGTTGCCACATGTCCGACGGAGTTGAAGGGACATCTTTCTTTTGACGCGCGAAATTCACGTCGCATTTAAAACTCACGTCATGCGTCAGGCGGGGATTAGGCTTCGAGCCATGCACCGCGTATCTATGCGGATCACTGTGCCTATAAAAGATAACAGTCTTCAAGAGTCATCATTAGACTCTTCTTTTTCTTCACTGAGTGTTCTATTAGGGCTAAGAAAAGCTTGAAGTTTTTTCATTTTTACTGTCTTCAACACTGTTCTCATGGTCGAAATGACACCGAAGGCCAAGTTTGTTTCCTCATCCTCGAGCACTGCTGCTCCTGAGACTCAGATGGACATTTCTTTCACGCAGGAGGCCCCCATTTCAGGTAGTAAAACCATCTGATTTGGTTCCCGCCATTGAAGGGGCTAAAGAGTTCTCTTAACTCTTAAGTCTCTTTTGAATGTGAACCCCCAACGTGAGGCTCATGCCCGTGTTTGATTTTCAGACGTGGATCTTGAATTGGTAGGCAAAACGCGGATTTTGATGGCCTCTGCGTCTTCGCTCATTAACTTGAGTCGTATCTGTTTGTTGAACGCGGGCCTCGTTGAGCCTTACGTTTTGGATTGAATGCTTAGAATATTTCTAAGTGTGGGGAGTTTAGACGCATACTTCTTATGATTCTTGCAAGTTTTACTGAGTCTCGCGTTTGAGTCTGGTACTTAGAAATTTTTTTTAAGTTATGGATTTTGAAATGCGGGTCATGCAAGCCTCGTGTTCTTTGAGTCTGGACGCAGATTTTGTTAATTTTCGGTCTGGGTTCATTCCCGCGTTTGAATTTCAAGCACTTAGCCATTTTCTTTAGATTTCTGACTCAGTGTTATCTTCATTGTAGTGTGATACTCTTTCAGCCCCTTATCTAAGAAGTACCACTTGGGCACGTAGGTGGCGCTGATCGTAATCTGATATTCGTGCTTCAGAAGACTGCTCCTGTGACTACGGGTAAATCAAAGGAGCGAAGGGAGAGGATCATCAAGGATAGTATGGTGACCGTTCAGGAGATTATCTTCGATAGACTCTTCGAGACGGATTCCGTATTTCGTTACGGAAGCCTGCTTTCCTCTTGGTGACGCCATTAACGAGAATGATAGGATTCTACATGACGGAGATTACAAGTGGCTCCGTCAGATAGGGGATATGAGGTTCTTTCTTCCCAATATGGAGAGGATGTATTCCTTGTCCTATCTTCAGCACATGTCTATTCATCGTGCGATGGATTGGGATCTTTCTCGGTTGTCTCCGGCATCTCTCTTAGCAGATAAGGTGCCAAGAAAGTATATTCTACATGCCATAGGTGTAGGTGTTTAAAAATCACTAAAGGACAAGTTATCAAAAAGCAGAGTCTCTAAACTCCAGACGCAGGGGTAATCATAGTCATCACTGCAACACCAAGACGCGAGGGTCAAAACCCGCATCTCAGCAGCACTGCAAAGACCAAGACGCGAGGGTTAAAACCCGCGTCTCAGCATTATTGCACTAGCAAGACGCGAGGGTTAAAACCCGCGTCTCAGCATTATTGCAGCACCAAGACGCGAGGGTCAAAACTCGCGTCTCAGTATACTTCTCGGTTATAACGCCCTCATTACTGGGTCAATTACTGCCCATGTAATAAGGGAGTTAACCTCCATTATGGAGCGTTTTAAGGGACACGTTCACCCCCTGAAACCTCTAAAAATGGCCCCGTTGTTATGGTGAAGGGCTCGGTTGATCGGAAAATTCTGAGTAAAAAAAAGAATTTCAGTTGCGAGCTGTAGAAGCATCAAGACCTTCACTGAAAAGAAAGAGAGTTCAACTCTTCTAACAACATGCTGCATACAAGTTTGTCTTTGCCTACAATCTCTTTGAGATTCTTGGCGGATAGGAGCTGTGTTCCTCTGTCCGCTATCCAAGAGAGGATTCCCAAGAGGTCCTGACGTTCACCCAGTCAATGGAAAACAAGATTCACTTTTCCACCGCCACATCAAGAACCCAGCACTAAACAAAGGGGAGATTCAAGCTGGAACATCTTCCCTCTCTTGTAATCGGAGTATTGATCTGTTGTAATTCTTCATTGATTCAAGGAAATTTTACACGAATTTCTCCCACTAACAAGAGATGGTGACTCCGCCGGGGACAACTTTCTCTACTGACGAGCAAGTTGTGGCGCAAGGTGATGGTCACCTATATGGCGAAAACGGTCAAATCACTTGTCGTGGAGTTCGACCAGGCGAAGTATGAAGAGTCCTCTCTTCGGCTCCAAGAGCTCTAAGGCGTAGGTCTACCGCAAAGTCACTTCGGGGATTTGCTCTCGAGTCCGCTCTGATATCCACTTAGACGCGACTGGCAAAAAGGATGTCGTGACTAATCGCATCATACGTAAAGCCCGTGTCAACGTCTCCCAGGAGACCCGCGTGGTTAACTTCCTGATGTTCAGCCTGTCCATCTTTCCTCAGCGCTACCGGTTACCGGGGGTTCCCATCAACCCAACACGACGTAACCAGAATGCTGAGCGCGGTGACAGAGACGGCCCGGCGCGTCAACTACAAGCTGGAACAACTATTTGTCCAACGGAGGTTGGACGTGAGGTTCAAGCCCGCGTCTCTTCTAAATCATGTCAGACACGTGAAGTCCGCGTTTGGCAACCTAAACGTGAGATTCACCAAGATCACGTTCTGAAGCACCGCTCCCAAACGCCACGAATAGCAATGTGAGGTCCGTGTTCCTCATTCAAGATATGAGGCCGCGCATCTACATTTATATGCGAGACCTAGAAGGCCCGTATTTCTCAAGCATCCCTACCCAGATGCGACAATTACCAAACGAGAGCCACGTCTCTTCTCAGCAGAGGCGCAAGACTCGCATTTCAGAGCCACAACGCGAGAGCTGCGTTCATTTTACAGGACATGAGCTTCGCGTCTCAGAACCTTGCGTCTCAGCTTTGCGAAGCAAGGATAGCTCTCACAAGCTGAAAAGTCCTTGAGAATCCGAGGCTAATCTCTTCGATCCCCCTCCCATGGATTTAAGAGATTATTTGACAAAGAAAAGGAGTGCTAGTTTGATCACTCTATCGTGTTACTGTAAACGGCTTATCACAATGCTCTCTGAGTGCCGTTGCAATGCACGTACAAGCCAAAGTCTATATTCAAACAGTCGACTCTAACTTCCTGATCAGCCAAAAGAAATCGCTCCCACAGAAGGAGGACCTTCTCTGACACAGAGTACCTTGAAATCACTACAAACATGACAAGCAGAAGTAAGGAAAAGCAACCAGTGGTCAGCTCAGACGAGTCTAACACAGAACCAGAAGGAGTGTACCGGCATACTCGCACTCAGACTAGAGTGATTGCCCTGATCAATAAAGTGCCCTGGCTTGGGGAATTGAAGTAAATGACTCACATTCTGCTGTTGTAGAATCACAGACTTCGAACTCTTCTATAGAAAAGGAAGCCTTTATATACATGACAAATACTCCTGAGGAGACGGCCAGGCGCTTTGAGCAACAAGCCCAGGTCTAGAGGGAACAATTCGAGATGTTTCGTGCTCAAAAAGAATCCATCGATTCTCTCAAACTGATGCTGGCACAATTACTTGAAGACAAGAGGAAGTCAACCGACAAAGCCTTCTTTAAAAAGTCTAAAGGAAAACGAAAAGAGGTCTTCTGTGCATATCGAGGAGAAAGAGAAATCTACTTCTGACTCGTCTAAATCCTCATCTAAGGGGGAAGACAACCAGGACCATGGAAGGATTCATTCTAAAAGATGAGTCAATTGGAGCAACGCCTCGAGGCCCTTACTAATCGGAAAGGCCTCCAAGAAGCAGGAGTGGTCCGGCCATATCCAGCCGAGTGGGACCTTGTTCCATACCCTCTCAAGTTCAAAGCTCTGACCCTACAAAAATTCGATGGTAAAGGGTCACCGAACCAACATATCTACTACTTTAAGTCTCAGACGGGGAACGTGGTAGATAACGATGCCATCTTGGCACGTCTGTTCATCGGCACCCTCAAAGGGCTCGCCTTTGAATGGTTCATGAAGCTCCCAGAAGGCTCCATTAAAAATTGGGTGATTTCGAGAAGCTCTTCCTAACACGTTTTTTTGAAGACGACTCAGAAGTTACAATGCCTACTCTTTTGGCAACGAAGCAGCGGAAGGGGGAGTCCGTCAAATCATTTGCAGAAAGATTTCAGAATGTAGCACTCCGATGTCCTAGAGGTATAACCCAGGTCACCCTGATGAAACATGCCGCCACAATTTACAAATTTCGCTCCTCGCCCAAATAGGAGTTGCTGAAGTCGCACCTGGAAACAATTGGTCCAGCAAGGTGAATGGCTGAAGAAATTGTAGCCAGGGTTAGGGCAGAAGAAAACAAGTCCAGACCCGAAAGGTCGACAAGGCGTACGCCAGACGCATCCCTTCAAACAAAAAGGAAGGATAGCTTGGTGACAGAAACCAAATCCCTGTCAAACCTTAGTCGGTCAAGGGAAGTGGCTCTTCAAGTCAGCCACGCGCCAATAAGCAGTACTCCTTCAAAGACGAACATGTTGACTCGTTGTTCAAGTTACTCAACAAGAGCAACAGATTGAAGTTTTCTGAAGCTAGACGTCCTGAAGAAGTCGGTAAAACTGATAATCCTAACTACTGCTTGTATCATAGGATGCTGGGACACCCCAACAAGAGCTGTTATGTCTTCAAAGACATCCTTCGGCTCTAATTGATGTAGAGGTATTAAAACTCCGTCCAGAACAGAGAAAGTGATGGCCAATAAGACATCATTCCTCTAGTTTGGAAGACAACCTCCAACACCCTCTGGAGTAGTCCCATCCCAAAAGGGAAACTAAGAATGATCAATATAGACCCTCACCATTAACAAGAGAAGGATCTTCTACCTGTCCCCACACCTCAGGGGGAAGCTATGTGGGTTCATCCCGACCTTGTGGATGGCCAACAGTGGACCACTGTTACCACCAGAAGGTCCAAAGGCAAAGCGAAAGCTTCATCCTGTAGTGTGGTGTGCGCTTCTTCCCGAGAAGCGGAAACCGATGTTCCCTCACTGACTGATTCAGAAGAGGAAGCAATAATTCTCGCCGCAGAACCCAATCGCCCACTCTTGGCAGAAACTCGTTCAGGCCAGTCATATTTAAAAAAGTATGATGAAATGGTGGCGACCCCTCCTAAACCCACTACAGAGTCAGCCAAGCCCTCACGAAACAACCGGTGGAGAGGCAGAAAGAGCTTCGGTTTCTAAAGCTCTCCCAAAGGACAATGCGGAAGGATTCCCAACATCTTACCGCTTTGACATCCTGGCTCAACTGGCCAATATTCCGGCCAGAATCACTCTTTATGTGCTACTGAGGCTTTCAAAGTCAACCAGAGAATCTTTGAGAGGCCCTAGCAAATGCTGAGATCTTTATGACTCAGATACTGGCTGGACCACAGGAGGAAGATGTAGAGGATTGCCTCCATGCCTCCGAAAATGCTCCCTGCATCACCTTCACGGGGGATGATATGCAGGTGAAGAGGAAACATGATCGACCCTTATACTTCACAAGGTATATTGGATCATCTGAAGTAAACCGCATTCAGGTAGATCCAGGGTCCGCGTTGAGCATTATGCCTCGACGGGTCATGTAAACTTTAGGGATTCCTACCCATCGATTGAGCGCCATCCAGACTACCATTTATGGGTTCAATGCCAATGGTACGCGCCCAATAGGGAAGATCAAGCTCAAATGCCAAATTGGGCACTTAAAGTCTGAAGTGACGTGCTACGTGATCGATGCCAACACCTCATACAATTTGCTGCTTAGACGACCATGGATTCATCGTAATTCCATCGTTCCCTCCACTCTCCATCAAGTTATGAAATATATCGACGAGAGTGGGAAGGTACGAACGTTGATTGCTGAAAGGCATCCGTTCAAGGGAGTCGAGAACTATTTCACATACTCTCTCCTGTACCAAGACTCTTTGGAAACAAACGAGAACCCACAATAAGAGGAGCTAGACTCTGGTAATGAAGCTGACACCGAGCTAGAGAAAGAAGAGTGCATGGGACTAGATCCACTTATAACGAGCATTAATAAGCTCGATGTTGATAACACCGCCAATGATTTAGGCGGGTAGTATATTAATGAAGAGTTAAATTTGGCTTACTTTTTTGTGTTCACTTCTGATTCAGTACCATCAGACACTAGTACCGAAGCAGATAATGACCCCTGGTCGGCAATGGATGCTTTGACATCATTGCATGTACCAATAAAGTCATCCCTCGAAATGTACCAAGATGTCGGTGATGCGCAAGAACCAGTATTCATGGTTCCAACTAGACGTAAAGGCCAAAAGCCAATCCTTTTCGGACAAATCAAATCTGAGCTGATTTCTTGTGAAGAGTCAAAAAGCGAGAATGAACCCCTCAGTTCACCCATTATGAATCAAATGTACTCAGAATGATGGAAAGTATGGGGTATGATCTGACAAACAGTCCTGGGTTGAACTTCGGCAAAGGAAGAAGAACACTACTCCGATCTTTCGTTCCAAAAGGTAAAACCCCTGATTATTATCATCGAACTCGCAGGGGTTGGGCTATGTGTCAACTCCGATCCAATTAGCCTCTGAGTCTGAAGAGTCACTATACAATGACTACTCATCTGGCACATCATCGTGGGAGTTAGACGTTAGTGTCGGCAACCTCTTTGGAGAACTTTCAGTATATATGGTTTCAACAAGCCACCTGGAAAACAGGGATGAAGAAATAATCTAGTCTGATACAGATCCTTAGATCAAACACCTAAATACTCTTTGGGATACGCACTTTAAACAGCGCGAGCCACCCACAAAGGATAAAGTTGCCCAGATTAATCTGGGAGACGAGGCTAATCCTAAGCCCATCTTTATAAGTGAAAGTCTATTACCTTCCGAGAAAGAAGATTTAATATCTTTTGTGCGAGAGTATATAGATATTTTCGCTTAGAATTATTAGGACATGCCTGGGCTTGATCCTCGAGTGGTTATGCATCGCCTTAACATTAATCCAGACGTAAAGCCAGTCAAACAACAGCAGCGACGGTTCCATTCAGAAATAATGAAAGCAATCCAGTCAGAAGTCAAAAAACTCATAGACTCTGGCTTCATTAGGGAAGAGCAACATCCTGATTGGGTAGCCAATATCGTCCCCGTTGCCAAAAAGAACGGAAAGATCTGGATTTGCATTAATTTTCACGATCTAAATGAGGCCTGCCCAAAAGATGAATTCCCTCTCCCAATCACAGATGTCATGATTGACAACACATGCGGGTTTGAGCGAATATCCTTCATGGATGGATTCTCAGGGTATAATCAAATCAAAATATATCCTAATGATGAAAATATACTTCTTTCAGGATACCACTGGGGGTATACTGCTATACTGTCATGCCCTTTGGACTGAAGAATGTGGGGGCCACATATCAGAGGGCTATGAATGCAATTTTTCACGAACACCTGCGTAAAATAGTGGAATGCTATGTTGACGACATTGTAGTGAAAAGCCGCACCAAAGGTGATCACATAACCAATTTGACGATAATCTTAGAAATCATGCGGGCACATCAGTTGAAGATGAACCCCACCAAATCCTTCCCGGGGGTGGCCAGCGGCAAATCCTAGGGTTTGTGGTAACTTCCACAGGAATTCATTTGGACCCAGAAAAAGTTCGCGCTATCCAGGAGATGCAACCTCCGACGAACCTCAGAGAACTTAGGGATTGCAAGGACGACTGGCATACATCCGAAGGTTTATCTCAAACCTCTCTGGAAGATGCCAACCCTTTACCAAATTGATGAAAAAGGGTGTCTCCTTCATTTGGGATGATGCTTGCCAACAAGTATTCGAGGAGATCAAATAATACCTCATGCAACCACCGGTCCTTGCAGCTCCGGTATTTGAAAAACCTTTCCTGATATATGTCCGAGCGATGGATCATTCACTAGGAGCTTTATTAGCTCAGGATAATGATCAAGGACACGAACAAGCAATCTATTATATGAGTAGGACTATGATCGTGGCCGAACATTAATACAACTGATCGAAAAGGAATGTTTGGCGTTGGTGTTCGCTGTCCAGAAAAGGCGACACTACTTGGTAGGTCAGACTATAAATGTCATATCAAGAGTTAACCCTTTGAAGTTGCTCATGACAAAGCCATCATCATTAAACAGCCGACTAGCAAGATGGGCCATACTGCTATCCCAATATGAAATGCACTTTTTATCATAAGAAGGAACAAGCGGTGGCAGATTTCCTAGCTGAGCATCTAGATCCGAGGGCAACCAAACTTTACGAGGATCTCTCAGATGAGGTCGCTGAAGTTTGTCTGACCCAGACATCTTTTGAAAGACAAGTGTGGCAACTCTTCTTTGACGGTGCATCAAGGACAAGTCCGCAAGGGCATGTCATAGCCGGAGTAGGGATAGTACTCGTCTCCCCACAGAACTATGTGATTCCTCGAGCTTTCTCATTAACCGAGCCCTGCTTCAACAACGTACCGGAGTACAATGCCCTCTTGATTGGAATACAAATCGCCGATGAGATTGGCGTTAAAAATCTCGAGGCATACGGTCACTCTAAACTCATCGTTAACTAAGTTCGCGGGGAGTACGAAGTCAGATATGAAGACTTAGTGTCCTATTACAACGCAAACTATCTCTATGGCCGAAAAGTTCAGAAACTTTTCATCGACCACGTACCACGCCAGTGAAATGCGCACGCAGATGCCCTAGCATCTCTCGCTGCTTCTTTAACCCTTCCAGCTAGAGTAGTAGAGAAAATACTTATTTACAGTCACGACTTGTATTGCCCAAGAATTGCTTCTGAAGATTACCAGAAGCTGACAAGAGACTGTCAAGTCAAAGAAGCTCTTGAGTCGTCAGCCGGTCCAGAACCTAGAGACTGGTGATTCCCTTACATTGACTATGTCTTGTACGGCATCTTGCCTGATGATCCCAAAGAAGCGGCTGCCATTAGAAGGAAAGCCCCCAAATCAATATAATGCGATCACGCGAACACTGTATCGTCAATCGTATGACGAGATCTTGCTTCGCTGTCTATCACAAAAAGAGGCACAGGAGGTACTGAAAGAAGCTCATGACGGCATGTGTGGAGCTCATCAACCCTGGTCCAAACTTGAAGATCAACTCCGAAGATTGGGATATTATTGGCCTAAGATGATCCCTATGCCATCACTTATGCCAACGATATCACGCCTGCTAAGTGTATGTGATTTCATCCATCAAGCGCCAGAATATCTTTGCTCTATAACTTCTACCTGGCCATTTGAGATGTGGGGGATGGACATAGTTGGCCCAGAAGCCCACCATCATTCAAAGGACACCAGTTCATCTTAGTCATAACCGACTACTTCTCTAAATAGGCCGAAGCTATCCCTTTGAGGGAGGTAAAGACATCTGATGTGATAAAATT